>QANZ01039209.1:123084-148675 GCA_003254925.1 Chamaecrista fasciculata
CTAAACGGGCCGGACCGTTTAGTCCACGGGCTAAACGGGCCGGACCGTTTAGGCCCGTTTTTAAACGGGCCAAATTTTTTAAGCCCAAGCCCGCCCATTTAGCGGGCGGGCCGGGCCGGCCCGCGGGCCTAAGCCCGTTTTGACAGTGCTAGCTGGCGCCAACGTGAAACGTCGTCGTCCACTCCTTTGTCATAATATAACACTACGCCATTATATAATTGTATCAATCCATGCATTGCTGGCAAATGACAAATCCATTCATACAATTTACACGTGGCACTTTCCCTATCTTCCTACCCGTATTACCTGTCGGCAATATCCGCAAATGTTACTCTACTTCCTCATCCCAATTATCATCTTTATACCCGTTTCATATCCACCGTACGATATTCATATTCCTTTTTTATCTAACAATCAATGTGTCTCTTCCTTTTCATTAGGGTTGAATCATTTTGTCTTTTTTTGGTTCTTCTTTTTCATGGAATAATATATTTATTTGTTATTTGTCAATAACCACAATTAACTTGTTGAATTTTTTTTCAAAGTGATGTGGGTATTGTCGAGGTTAAGTTAAATAGACTTTTTCAATCTTAAAACATCATCTTAATGTTAGTAATAATCTAAAACAAAATATTTTAAAATAATTTTACCTAATACATTTGACACCAATTTAATTTTTTTACTTTTTCTATGAAAAAATTTTGACCTTTTATTTATTAACTTACATCTCCTTTTAGTGTTTTGAAAATTAACCAAAGAAGGGAATTCATATCTTTTGCAATATTCATTTTTGTGCATTTATAAAAGAAAAAGTTAGAGAGAGAAGATACTAGTAGATTTCACACTTCTTTCTATAGTGTGGTTTGGTGCTTCAAGACCTACTTCACGGTCCCTCTGGACAACTTCACTATAATTGTAATTTTTGTACGGAAAAAATTATAAACCCTCCTGAATACAATTTTTGACCGGAAAAAACTGTAAACCCTCTCTCAAAGCTACATTTTGGTGATGCTCACACAATACACTGCTCAATTCACTCTATCTCCTCAATCTTGTAATTTAATGAATATTCATCACCTCTATCAATTTTCAATCAATTTGATTCTTCAATAAAATAATGATTAACAAATCGGTGCAGCATATCAACCTCATAAATATTTTGATTTTGAATAAAAAAAGGCCAACAAAATATACATTGCAAAGGATCCATTCTCCAAATAAAGAATTGCAAAGTTGTTCAGTTTGGGTCATATTAATATTAATGAAAATTATAAAAATTATTACATTTTTATTAGTTTATATTAATTTATAATCTATTTATATGTTAATGTTTAGAGATGACAATTTTCCCTATAAATGAGGATCCCCGCGGGTATTGCCCCACCGAGATCCCCAAATATGGGGAAAAAAATCCCCGCGGGATTGGGGATGAGATAAAATTTTACTGCGAATGTAATTTGGGGATGAGGACGGGGAGTATATTCCCTGACTCGCGGAGTCCCCAACATATATATTATAATTACAAACAACTTTCATTCATTAGAATAGTGTAACTTCTTTTATGGAGATATTGGTTCTAGGGTGTTAGTTTTTGACCTTTTGTGAATGATAATTATTTTAATCATGTGGGAGATGCTAGGTCTCAAATATGTTCTTTGCATTGTATTTTTTCTAATTGGAGTTTGTTTGAATAAAATTTCATAATTGAAACTAAATTATTTATAGGATTAGGTTTTTAATCAATTTGAAATGGACATATCATCTCTATTGATGCTTTGATCCAGAGTGTACCAAGAGTCTAGGTCCATATTATCTTTATTTATTGTTGATTAGATAATAATTGTTTGTTTGGAAGGAGTCCCCTCTAGATTGCCTTCAATATGTGTTTATTGTTGGATTTTATATTACTGTGAGGATCCTCATGAAGACCGTAGAGAGTTGGGGAATGAAGATTGAGGAAAATCCATCCCCAATGTGGGAATCGAGGATGGGAACGAAAAGAACAACTATTGGTGTGGGGGTCTCATCCATATTAATGTTACTTATAATTGTATTTTATAATTTAATTATCACTGTTTGAGTTAAAATTTTATTATATTTGATTTATTTATTTATTACCGATTCTAAAAAAAAAAGTCCAATTTTTAAAACCTTGCCTCTCTCATCACTAATTATGATTTCTCCTTGGAGTCCTTTCTCACGGAGATAGGGAGTATATTCCCTGCCTCACGAAGTCCACGACCCTAAATTAAATAAATAAATATATATATATATATATATATAATTACAAACAACTTTCATTCATTAGAACAGTGTAACTTCTTTTATGGAGATATTGGTTCTAGGGTGTTAGATTTTGACCTTTTGTGAATGATAATTATTTTAATCATGTGGTAGATGCTAGGTCTCAAATATGTTCTTTGCATTGTATTTTTTCTAATTGGAGTTTGTTTGAATAAAATTTTATAATTGAAACTAAATTATTTATTGGATTAGATTTTTAATCAATTTGAAATGGACATATCATCTCTATTGATGCTTTGATCCGGGGTGTACCAAGAGTCTAAGTCCATATTATCTTTATTTATTGTTGATTAGATAATAATTGTTTGTTTGGAAGGAGTCCCCTCTAAATTGCCTTCAATATGTGTTTATTGTTGGATTTTATATTACTGTGAGGATCCCATGAGGACTGTGGAGAGTTGGGGAATGAGGATTGAGAAAAATCCAATCCCAATGTAGAAATTGAGGATGGGAACGAGAAGGACAACGATTAGTGGGGATGAGAACGGGAAAGACCTCCCCGTCCCCACCCTGTGCGGGTGTCATCCATATTAATGTTACTTATAATTGTATTTTATAATTTAATTATCACTGTTTGAGTTAAAATTTTATTATATTTGATTTATTTACTTATTACCGATTCTAAAAAAAAAGTCCAATTTTTAAAACCTTGCCTCTCTCATCACTAATTATGATTTCTCCTTGGAGTCCTTTCTCATCATCGTCATCTTCAATGTTTCTTTTCCTAATATCAACGGCTAAGGAATCTCGCTTTCCTATATAGAAGAGCATCGTGCTCACACGGATTCCACGCTACAAGCGTTTCGCCATTTTTGTTGTATGTAGCTTACACACTTCTTCATAGCTGTATAAAGAGGCCCACACCTTCCCCTAATTCGCACGACGCTAACATCACCCATCATAAAGCTAAGAGAGAGAGAGAGAGAGATATATACAACTCGCTTCTCTGAATTCGATTGAAAGCAATGGCCGAACTACAACAAACCAAACCCGAACCCGGTCCAGCTCCGGTTGACCCCAAACCGGTCGATCCGCCACTGGCTGAGGCGCCACCCCCAAACGACGTCGTCGAGAAGAAAGCGGTGGTTCCACCGCCTGAACCTGAACCCAAAGCCGATGAATCCAAAGCTCTTGCTGTAGTAGAGAGTGAGTTGTTTGTTTTCCGAAAAATTTCTTTATTCTGTTCAATTATTTTGGTGTTTGTTTGTCTTTTAGGTTGAATTATTGAATATTGTAGTGTTCCTTTGGTTAATTATACTACTGTCAAGTGAATTGCGTCTGGTCGTAATTTTAATTTTCTGTTTGGATGCTCAGAAAGAGCTGGAAAATGAAAGGAAGGGTAAATTAATTTCACATCCCACTAGGGTCACATCTCCTAGTTGAATTAGTAATTTCCTATATATGTACGTACAACCATCAATTTTTTTCTCCCTTTTTCATCCTCAATTTCATTTCCGATTTAGTTAGTTTTGTTTTTTTGGAGCATTTGGTGATATGGATTGGATTCATTCGGTGAAACGATGTCAATTTTCTAGTTGATTTGAAATATTCATTTCCCCTCTTGGTTTATTTCTCTGAGGGTAAACTTCAAGGTTCTAATCAGCGATCGTTCTGATCTGTATACTTACTATGATCAATATTTTACTCTCCATGACTGAATTTTTCAATCATTGATTTTGGTTTGCTAAAGTTGGTTCTATTATGATTTTGTTGTATTATTTGTTTGATTAATGCTAATGGCAGTACAGCTCACCATATTTCTTTTGGGTGTAAAAGTTGTGGTCCTTGTCCTTTTTTCTTTATTTATATTTTAATTATTTTAGTTGTAAATATCTAAGTTCTTGACTCACCAGCAATTTTGTTTTCTTCTTTCTAATCCAAGAGAGAATTTCTTTCCTTTCCCCCAAAACAATTTTCATTATACCCAAGATGGGACCATTGAAAATAATTTTGTTCCCGATGTAGTGAGGTCCTTGTCCACGTCCACTCTGTCTAATGATGCTTTAATTTATGGATCAAGTTATTCTAAACTTCCAAACATACCCTTAAAATAAATATTAGAGAGTTCTTATTTGATAAATTGATGAGATGTGATATTCATGCCTTTCCTTATGAATGATGTAATTGACTCACTGGTCAAGACTTTTGCTCTACAGAGGCACCAGAACCCGCAAAAAAGCACAGTGGATCCCTTGACAGAGGTTAGTTTTAATTTTTTTTCTCATATTGTAGCATATTGTCTTTAGCTACTGAGGTTTGATGGTTATTGGATATATTTGAATTCTCGATCTAAAGACCTTTTACTTAATATAGGAATCTTTAGCTGCATTTCATAACGTCTTTGAAAGAATCAATTCCAAAGCTATACATGGATTTCTGTACAATACATCTCTTTCTCTTACTAAAATGTGTTTTCATACTAACTCTTAGAATGAAAACCTCTTTCACCCTTTTAATTGGAGCCGTGCTTATCTGTGCTTTCTTTGGTATTTGCTGTCAAGTTGTCTAATAAAAGCATAACATGCAACATTTTTTCTAACTCAACAGCACTTTATTGACTTATTCTTGAAATATCAGTCATAAGTAGATCGAAGAATCAGATAGCAAACACCAGAAAAAAAAAATCATGTGTTATCTTTTCAAATATCTTGTTTGAAGATATTGTTTTGCTTACTAATTTGGGCTGGCACACATCTTCAGTAGCAAGTATCTTATGTTACTTCTATGTTCTACACAGATATTGCTCTTGCCGAAGTAGAGAAAGAGAAAAGGAACTCTTACATCAAGGCATGGGAAGAAAGTGAAAAGAGCAAAGCAGAGAACAAGTAATTTTTCAATTCACTATACACGCCAATTTGTTAATATACTATTTTATCTGAAATGCACACTAGATGAATGTAACAAGTTTTGCCATTGTCTCGAAAGACTCAGATTTGACTTTTTACTTGCTAGATATGAGTGTTCTTGCAACAAAATAGGAAGGCAATGACTTCTCAAATTTCAAATATTGTTTTGAAATTACGGCTGTATATATTTATGTCTTCTTGCTCAAAAGCGTTGGGCTGTATATATTTACGGCTGTATATTTCATGACTGTAACTTAATACTACTGTCGTGATGTGTTGACAGAGCCCAAAAGAAGATCTCTGCTGTTGCTGCTTGGGAAAATAGCAAGAAAGCAGCTATTGAAGCTCAGTTGAAAAAAATTGAGGTAATGCTCACCCTAATGTTTAGTGATTTATTTACAATGAAACTGATTTTTGATATTAGCACCAGAGAACCACATCCTTTTGCATACGTAGGAAATTATTCTGAGCATCTTTTAAGGTTTTTGGAAACTTAGACTCAGTCTCTGTCATATAGTTTCAAAATTTACACTAGCATCCTATATTTTAGGTAGGTTAAAATGCAATCCCCCTCCTTTTTTTTGTTGCCTTCAATTATTTTGAAAATGACCCATTTTGTTTTGATTATGGTAATTAACTGCTTGAAATTTTGGGATCCAGCAAATAACTTCTTCGTTTCACTAAATTGTTGAAGAAAATGAGTAAACTAGGTCAATTTAACGAATTAAGTAGAATTTGATTCAAGAAGGGTAGTAAATAAACACTCTTCAAATTATATGATTTCATATAACAGAATTTTCGATATCACTCATAAGTAAGAATTTTAGATGGAAAAGGTTCTTTGCCACATATTTGGTAATTGAAATAATCAAGTGCCACATTTATTGTAAGCATTAAGCAGGAGTTGTTAAAGTCAAGTGAATCTTCATCAAAATTGACTTTATCTTTTGGTGATCTTTGCTGCATTGAATTAGGCTATTGTGAATTTATGTGATAGAGAAGTGCGTAAGGGATTATAAATTGACTTTATAGGGAGTGAACACACACACACAAACATATATATAAAGATGCAAGTACTTTTATAGCTACATTGAAATTGAAAATGTGTGTGAGTAGGAACAACTTGAGAGAAAGAAGGCAGAATATGGTGAGAAAATGAGGAACAAAATAGCCTTGGTTCATAAGGAAGCAGAAGAAAAGAGGGCAATGGTTGAAGCCAAGCGTGGTGAAGAACTTCTCAAGGCAGAGGAATTGGCTGCAAAACACCGTGCAACTGGAACCACTCCAAAGAAGGTTCTCGGATGCTTTTAATAATATATATTTTAATTAATTTGGTTTTCTGGGTCTGATATCTGACAGTGATAGTAATAAACTGTAATTTCAAATTTTGTGTATATTTCTTCTCTGTTTGTTCTTGATTTTGTTCTATGTGTGTAAGAATATAAACCCCAAAAGTACAAAAAAAAAAAGGTGAAATTTATGATGCATATTTTGCATGTATGATTGATTCCTCTCAGATAGTGTTTATAAAACTTTTGCAACACAGCTATTGTATTTGTTAAGCAATGGTATCTCTGTCTACCCCACTCCCGCATTTTCTTCTTTTATGTGTATTTTAGAATTCTTCTTTAATTTAATTAATGGAAAACTCTGTTGTAGTTAGGGGTGTTCGTTGGGCGGTTTGGACGGTTTAATATGGTTTTTCAAACCGAACCGCTCGCATCGGTTTGGAGAAAACTCAAACCGTTCGGTTTGAAAAAAAATATCAAACCAAACCAAACCAATATAATAGCGGTTTTGGCGGTTTGGTTTGGGCGGTTTGACCTTTAATTACTATTAATTTTATAATTAATATAAAAAGTACTAATTTCATTTCATAACATCTGAAAAGTAGCAGCACTATGTTCATTAAGTTATGAAACAGAAGACGAAATGGGACTTTGAATGCGAATGGGAGAAGACGAAATATAGATGTTAGGGTTTGGTCTTTCCCTGGTTTCAGTTTGGAACTTTGAATGCGAATTGAAATGTCAAATGTCTATGCGGCTACTTTTTCAATTTTTACTTTTGGTCTTTAGGTTATAGTTTCATGGGCTGTGCCTCATTGTTTATTTGTTTTAGTGGAGTAGTGGAGGAACGCATAAATACTATATATATATATAATGTATTGTATTATTTATATATAATTGCATAGTTGCGGTTTGGTTCGGTTTGGTGAAGTGTCAAACCGCCACCGAACCAAACCGCCCAAAATTAAGAAAAATGAAACCAAACCAAACCATTTGAATGTCGGTTTTGGTTCGGTTTGGTTCGGTGTAGTTCGGTTCAATCGGTTTGGTTCGGTTTTGAACACCCCTACTTATAGTATTTGTATGGATAATAGGTAGGGAAGATGGTTTCGAGTATTTTGGCCTTTTGGGTACTACTGTCTGTAAAAATAAATAAATATATAAATAAGATATTCGATGTGGATATGATATGAATAATATTATACATAATATATTTTCATCGTGTGTCTATAGATGAATAGAAGGGAAAATTTCCCCAACAAAAAAAAAATAGAAGGGAATATTTATTATTGATATCTGAATTTATATTAAATTAATAAATTTATTTTTAAATTATTAAAATATAAAATTTGATCAATAAAATATTTTAATTGTTAATAATTTGATTTATGTGATGATTTATTAGTTTTTAAATTTGAATTGATATTTCTTGAATTTATAATTTTTTTCAGTTTCTAAATTTATTCAAAGTTTATATATTTTTTTTATTCATAAATTTGACAAGAAGTCAAGAACCAAATTATTAGTAATTGTGATATTTTAGATATTAAACTATATATTTCGATTATTCAAAATTAATTTTTTAATTCAATAAAAATTTAAAGACAAATTAAATATATGACATTAGATATTTATATATATATGTTCATATATTTACTCATTCAAATAAGTGGATATAGATGATCAAAATTCAGCAAATTACACAATTCCACATGCAACCTTCTCCCAAAAGCTAAGGTCCACCACTATATGGCGTTAGATAGAAGAAATACTACAAAATAAGTCGACCAACTAGTTAGACATTAATTAGTAACATTACAATATATATATCATAGTTAACTAACTAATTAACTAGGCCTAGTAGAGCATAGTTTTGTAAAGAAAAGAGGTTCCTTCTAAGAAGCTCATGTCATTATTGCATATAGGAAAATCCAACAAGAGCTGCAAAGCCGTATCCGAAGAATCCTCCAAATCATCAACATTAGAAATAACTGAAGTAGTAGAATTATCATCTCCCTGAAGACCATCAACTACTTCTGTTTTAACGGCCGAGATTGAATCATTACACGTGGCAGCATCACCGCCGTCATTGTCACCGAGTTTCCGCACTATGACGTTGCGAAAGGCGTCTCCGACATCAGAGTTCCACAGCCGGAGAAAGAAATCGCGGTCATTGTCGTCGTCACGGCGGCGCTTGGAGGGACACGTGGCATGATTTGGAGGAGGGAGAGAGGAGTGGATTGACAGCCTGGCTTCGGCTTCCAGCCTGGCACTCTCCCATTGGGCCATGTGGCGAGTGGAGAGTGATGATGCTGCCACGTCGACGTTTGGTGATGATGATGAGGGTGGTGATGAAAACGACGTCGTCAGGGGCTTGTGAGTTTGGGGATCGAGACCCATGCAAAGGAGACGCTTCTTCAAGTGAGTGTTCCATAAATTCTTAATCTCATTGTCTGTTCTTCCTGCTAATTGAGACGCAATCGCAGCCCACCTGAAAAATTCGTTACCAATTTGGAATTAAAACTTTTATTGCCTCTTGCCAAATTAACCAATTCTTACTTATATAAAGGTTAAAACTTCATTTTGGTCCTCAAACTATAGGATAAATTTCATTTTCATCCCCAAACTTTGGTCTTCAAAGTGTGATTTCATTTAATTTATATCGTTATTTACTGACCTAGACAAATGAGATGAACTATTTCTCTGTCATGTGTTATAATAAGTGAGTTGACCAAGAGAGAGAAAAAAAATCATTCTTAATAACAAATTAGAGAAGTTGATTTTTTTTTCAAAGAGTGAAAATTATTCTTTTTTTTTTCTTTCTCAACTCACTAATTATTAAGATACATATGAAATAGAAAATGTCAATCTCAAATAATGTCCAGGTTAAAAATAATAACATAAACTAGAGGAATCACAATTTGGAAATCAAAACGGAACATATGTAAAAGTTTTAAGACCAAAAGAGAACACAAAATTTAGGACCAAAATGAAACTTACTCTGCAATTTGAGGACCAAAATGACTATTTGACCTTATATAAATATATATATATATACATGTGTACATTAATTAGGCATATACATATACTAATAATAAAATTCATGATTGTATAACAAATTTTGCTTGATCTTGCGATGAGTTCTTCAGAGTTGGTACAAAAACTTCAGAAATATTCAGGAATTGTTAGGTTCCCATGCCATTGTAGAGGAAGTAATTAACTCTTGGGCAACTTGTACTGTTAGTAGGTTTAATAATTCAGATTTAATTTATTTATACATGGGAGCCACTGCGAGTAAAAACTAAAAACACAACATATATATGGCACGCCAGGCTTTTAATTATTTCCAGAGAACATTTGTCTTTGCCACAAACATATATAGACGAAAGTTTGAAAAATGAATAGGATAAGATGTGAGATCAGTATTAATTGAGACCTACTCGTTGAGATATTGATTATTATCGAGAGGAGTAAGTAAGCTTTAAAAAAAATGTTAAAACCTCTTTTTGGTCCTCAAACTATGGGGTGAATTTTGTTTCGGTCTTAAAACTATTTTTTATTCCATTTTGATCCCCAACATATGATTTCAATCTTTCATATAATTTTTGTCATTATTTATAACTTGGACAATTAAAATAGATTATTTATCTCGTATATGTATCATGATAAGTGAGTTGAATAAGAAACAAAGAATTTCAACATTGGTCACAAATTGAAGATAAATTTGTAATTGATTTTTCTTTAAAAAGTAAAAATTTTTCTTTCTTTATATGTTCATCAGTTCACTTATTATGACACAAATGGAAGAGAAATGATTTATCTTAACTGTCCAAGTTAGAAATAACAACTGAAACAAGATAAAATCATATTTTAGGACCAAAACGAAACATATACAAAATTTTGAGGACTAAAACAGAATAAAAAATAATTTTATAGCCAAAATAAAATTCATCCCATAGTTTGAGACCAAAAAGACTAATCCTAATTCCTAAGAGAGCTCTAACAGCTATATTATATGTAGCCTATATATAATAATAAGTAAATTTGATTAGAGATGATAAATGGTAATTCTTAATTTTAGGTACCTATTTCCAAGGATGGCATGAAGCTGTATG
The DNA here is from genome assembly GCA_003254925.1 of Chamaecrista fasciculata. NCBI lineage: Eukaryota > Viridiplantae > Streptophyta > Magnoliopsida > Fabales > Fabaceae > Chamaecrista > Chamaecrista fasciculata. Next base: position 133,639 of record QANZ01039209.1, read on the forward strand.
ACAAGTTTCTCTTCCTCAGGAGTAAAGGGACCTCGTTTTATATCTGGCCTTAGATAGTTCGTCCATCTCAGTCTACAACTTTTCCCACAACGAAGCAATCCTAAAATTATTAATCAAAAACCAACCTAATTTATTAATCATTCATTTCCATTATTCAATATGTATATCATCAAACTATAACAAATTAAAATAATTAGATCATTCTCTTGTATGTATTGTAGTCTTACCCAAAGTATGAAAAATATGTACTCATCTATCTTTGGCTGTTAATTCATTAGCAGGGTATACAATCATACAACAGAACAACACACACTACTTCACAAATCTAAACTTTTCAGGATTTGAACATAACCAAGAAAAAGGACAAATTAAGTTAATAAATTTATATGGGTAGGTAATACATAACATATATATTTTTATTATATATATATATATATATATTTATGATGTCCCTAATTAATTAACTCCGTCCTTTTACTTCAGATTTATTTCCTCTTCTTATCCTNTATTAAATGATATCCTCTTTATAATCATTTTCATAAATTAAAGATTATATTATTTAATTTTTTTAGAGAATAAAAAATATATATCATTTGAATCTTTTCCATAGATTAAATTGTATGTTTTAAAATTTTCAAGAACTATATTATATATCAATTTTCTTGTTTACAAATCTCATTAGTATTCTCTAATGACATTTGCAAACAAGAAATACAAGTTTCACTACAAAGACATTCAACGAAAGATGGAAAAGTAAGCTTGAAAAGTAGTAGTGGGAAAAAACAAAAAAGAAAGAACGAGGACCACATGAAAATGGTAAATATCATGAAGAAGAATAAGAAGACATGCCTGCCAACTTAGGAAGAGAACGCCAGCTTCCATGGCCACCATTCTTGTTGATATAATCAACAAGAATCTCGTCTTCTTCTGTTGTCCATGGTCCTTTCTTCAAACCCTTCTTGTCACAACATGGTGTTCTTCCCATTCTTTCTTTCTTTCTTCTTTTTTTCAAACCCTACAACAAGTAACACACGCTCTCTCAAGTCTTTTTGTTTTACTTACCAAAGATAAAAGATCAAGGGAGTGTGAAAGTACCCACTATGGTCAACACAAAAATGACCTCATAAGACCATTTATAATAATAATATATGAGAAATGGAGGGAGAAATAAATGATGTGGGTCAGGAAGGACAATTTCAGCGAGTTTGAAGCTGTGTTGTGCAATAAATGTGTCATTGAGATGTTGAATCCATGATTGAGAGGAGAGACTTACACAAAACAGTGAAATGGAGTAAATGGGTGTGCATATATTTTCTGTGTTTTGAGGTTTTCTTTGAATATATGCCATTAGAGAGAGAGATGATAGTATAACAAGAGCATTAATGGCTGAGTTCTAAGAATGGAAAAGATGAAAGCAATAAATGATAATGGTTGTGGATTCGATCTCTCTCTCTCTCTCTCTGAGAAAAATCAGTAAACAGAAAACAGTGACACGCCCAGAGATAGGGAAGAAACAGAAGGGAACATTAAATGAGAGGGGAACATTTATGAGGTGCAGGGTACGGACATCTCCCATGAAATGACCTCTTATTTTTATGACTAGGGTACTGCTTAAATGTATATCCCAATTATAATAAACATATAACTTGTTTTTTAAAGGTAGAATAATTGATCCTAAATATATACTTTTAAATTTATTTTTTTTAAGATATTTAAAAAAATTTATGTTAATTTTAAATATTTTTATAATTTTTCACATTTATTTATAAATCATCCAATGTGATTGTATTTTTTTATTTCAAAGTCAAGTATTATGAATTATTTTTAATTACGTGTTAGTAAGTATGGTTAAATCGAGTTCTACATGTAGATTTGAGATCCTTTAAAAGAATCGATCTCAAACTTATTTTTAAGCTCAATTTAACCTCATTTGTTAATAATTCAAACTAGCCGAAAATAAATTTGTTAAGAGTAACACATAACTTTGAACTCGTCGCATTTGAACTTGATACGAGAAATATATAATCAACTTTACTCGTTTGACTATGAAACAAGTAGCTCACTTTTGAGATTTGATTTGACTTCATTTATTTATAATACTCTCAATTGAACAAAAACTTGTAGCTTTGAACTTGTCATTTCCGAACTTGAAATGACAGAGAAATAATCATATTTAGTAGTTTTGAGGCCAAAAGTGAACAACTAAGAAAATATTTATGACTAATATGAGCATTTAACCATTTTTTAAAGATATAAGAGTGGGAAATTTAATCCTTAAAAGTCCACTTTATATTAGGTTGGATGCTCAAATTGGTTCTATAAGGTATAGATTAGATTTCATTTTAGTTTAAGATATTTCAAATTACTAAAATTAGTCTTATATATATGTGCACAACTTGTTTTGTAGGAATATGGCTACACCCTTGATAGATTGGACCTAGTTAGACTCATGATCTCAATAATAATAATTTGTATTTTATTAATTAATTTTAATTAATAAATAAATAAATTAATGTGTGAGTAGATCATGGGATAATGGTGTGGTTATCTTGTGTGAGTGGGAAAAATAATAATAATCATTATTATTAGAGATGGTCATGGATAGAGTATTATGATCCCCAAATTCAAACCCAAACATGAGCGAGCATTAAAATTAATCTTTATCCTCATTCCTATTTTGGGTAGTATAATCCTCATACTTGAATCTGGACTCAGACCCAAAGATATTTTAATAGAAATTATTTTTTATTAATATAAAACATATTTTCATTAATATTTTACATCTATAATTACTAAATAAATCATAAATAAAAATATATTATTAAAATATTTCAGTATTTATGAATATTTAATATTTTATCCTTACAATTTAATATTTTTTTAAAAAAATTTTAAATATTATAATTTTTAATATAAATATTTAGCTAGTCTCAACTATTTATTAGTTGATCATTCTTCTCAAGAACTATTATTCTCTTATCTGCCTTAAGAAACACAAGTGTTGTTTTTCCTGCCATGCCCACAGATACATGCCGTAGAAAAAGAGATAGTGTTGATTTTGTAGGTGAAATTGATGTTGTGGATACCACCCCTTCTTGAAATTGGATCCTCTAAATTTGGGTTTTATAATTGTCTAAATTTGTGCAAATTTAATATATATCAGTATATCACCATCAATAATATGTTAAACTTTGGATGCTTAAAATCCAAAAAAAATGATACCCTCTTATTCCTCTNGTTTTCATTTTCTATTTTCATTTTTGGAATTTATTTTCATAGTTAAATTTTCAATATTTAAGAAATGTTTGTTTTATAAAGTCAAAAAATCGTTTTCATTCATATTTAAATTACATTAACTTGAATAACGTTAATTTTTATATATTTTTAAGTTTGATTATTACTAAATGATGATATTAACATGATTAAATAGTTTACTTTTGTGTAAAGTTGCAAAATATCACAAGTTTATTTTTGGAAATACTGGAAACGTTCTTTGACGTTTCCTGTTTTCATTATGTTTCAAGAAAAATATTTTCAAAAAAACTGTACAAAACACGTTTTTAGACATATTTTTTATTTTCAGTGAAAATGAAAATATGAAAACATGAAAGAGAACAAACAAACAGGCCTTTAAAAATTTTCAAAGCCATCGTATATAATAGTACTAGTATGAGACCCGTGCGTTCGCACGGATTTTTCATACTTAAAACATATGAAACTGTACATATAGTAATCTATCCAAATAACAATCAAAAGAGAGTTTGTTGACAATAATGCATTGGCTTTCCAATATGGAGTCCATGTATAGGCCAGAACCTGCACAAGTGCAAAGAATAGCACCTTTGGCTTGACAATCAGTGCAACGGGGGTTGTTTCCAGTTACTTGTTCAGGCAGAGATAGACCAGCAGGCTTCTTAATTCTTTCCCCTGTAGTAAAAAATGGAGAAAAAGAACTATCCAAAAGAAATAATGATAATACAAAATCAAGCTCATGTAGTTTCTGAATTTATGCAAAAAGTTATATGTTATGTAGTAACAAAATATATTATGGATGAAAGTTAAGTAGAAGTTAGTTTAATAGGAATACAGTCCAGCATAAGAAATATGTTTGCAATAATAGTATTTGGGAGCAACAAAAAGTAAAGCAATATGTCTGATATTAGCAATACTCAAAAGACCTTGCCAATTAGTTTTAGCCAAGGTTATTAGAACCGGACCGGACATTGAACCGGCCGAGGGAGGGGTTCAAGGTTCAATGGTTCAACCGGGGTTCAACCGGGGTCGGACTGTTCATTAAATAAATAAATTAATAAATAATATATTACTAAATAATAGACCAACAAAATAAAAAATTACTAAACATAATCAAACAAACACAAGAGGGAAATTTAATAAACCATAATAAACCAACAATGTCATCAAGTCAAGTTTCATAAACATAATAAACCAATGTTATCAAGCCAAGTTTCATAAACTAGCAAAAACATAGTCAAATTTAATAACAATCATTTTCATTAACGGCATCAACATCAACTTCATCACTATCTTCAGCAGGATGAGCTCCACTACCAAAAAGCTCCAATATTGGTTGCTCACCTTCACCACCTAATTAAATAACAAGATAAATCAAGAATAAATTTCCCTAAATATAATTTTTAAAATCTCAAAACTTTTGCATAATACTCAAAGTTTATAAAATATTAACCTTCATCAACTTTTGCTAGTTGAACTTCTTCAATTATTGGAGTTGCATGATTAGGATCATAAATCACATTCCCAATGTTAAGATCCTCATCATTCAACTCAGGAGGAGCCTCCTCATTGATCCAAATATCAACTTGGTCAAGACACTCATAATCAATAGGATCATAAGATTTCAGCTTGTCTTTTACCCTAAACAAAACAATAAGAGTTCATACAAACATTTAATAACAATAATGTTGAAGTCATTTAAGATTCAATAACAAATATTGGCATACCTATTCCTCAACCGCAGATTATAAGTAACAAAAACATGATCACATAGCCTTTGATGTTCAAGTCGATTCCTCCACTTTGTATGAATACGATAAAAAAGACTCCAATTTCGTTCACATCCCGAAGATGATGATGTTTGGCTAAGAAGACGAATTGCCAACTTTTGCAATATTGGAGCACTACCTCCAAATATTTTCCACCATATATCTACATAATTATTCAATCAAACAATAAGTCAATAATCAATCATAAGTTCATAACTCAATTAAATAAAATTTGAATATCAATATTAGTACTTACCAGGTCGAGTTGTCTTTGCCACCTCTAAAGCACTTGGTCTACTAAAACTTCCTTTGCGCTGCTGATATATAGTCATCTCTTTAAGGCCTCTTGATAGGTTAGGGCAAATGGATTTAACCTCTAACACATCAACTAGTGATTCCGAGATGCTACTCTTTTCTTTAAAGTTTTCATCATAGATCAAAGCGGGATTCAAAAAATATGCTGATGCATGAAGTTCACGCTTCAAATGCTTATCCCATCGAGCATTAATGATGTCTGTGTAAGGCTTGTACAAGTGCTTCTTCCTTTTATACAACTCCTTAATTGATTTCTTTATCCTTCGCATACCTTCATAAACATAGCCATAGAAGGCCTTTCATCTGAATCAACAATTCTCAGCAAACGGATAATAGGAGCTGCAACTTTGACCATAACTAGACAATCATTCCAAAACTTATTGTCCATTATGATAGCACTAACAACTTTACCGACCTCTGTCTTTGCTAACTTGTGATTAGTGAAGTGCTTGTCTATAACCAATGCTTGCAAATCTTGCTTATGATCACAAAGGCTTTTCAATGTAATGAAAGTGGTAGCAAACCGAGTGGGTCCTGGACGCACAATTTCCTTCCAATCTTTCCTTTTCCGAAGCCACGAGAGAAAGACCATATGGTTGTACACAAAAACAGTTATCTTGGAAGCCTTTGATGCAAGGTCCGCCACATGAGGCATACTCCCAATATCCTTCAAGAGAAGATTTATACAATATGCAGCACATGGTGACCAGAAAATATGCTCATACTTTTCATGTATCAACTTACCAGCTGCTACATAATTAGCTGCATTATCAGTCACTACATGAACAACATTATCAGGTCCAACCCACTCAATAACTTCACTAAACAAATTAAATAAGTTTTTCGCATCTTTTACCACATCGGAGGCATCAACAGATTTCACAAATGTTAAACCTGTAGGACAATAAACTAAAAAGTTTATTAAAGTCCTTTGTCTTTGATCAGTCCAACCATCAGCCATGATTGTACACCCAGTTGCAGCCCACTCTTTTCGTTGTGATTCAACAAGTAACTCACAATCCTTCTTAACATCTCCCAACAAATTAACTCTCAATTCATGAAAAGTTGGAGCTTTAAACCCAGGCCCAACGGCAGCAACTGCATCCAAAGCTTCTTGAAAGTAAGGTGTCTGACAAGCATTAAATGGAATACAAGAATTGTACCACCGTCTAGCAAGTGCTTTCTTAGCTTTCTGATGTGCTTCTTTACCACGTAAGACACTCTTTAAAGATGGTTGGGAGCCAGGAGTTGTTCTTGGAGCAAAATAACTCTGAAGAGCATTACATTTTCTCTTCCCCAATATTGTTTTTGATTGAGATGAAGTTTCAATTTCTTGAACATCTTGCTCAACTTCTCCACCACCATTGTATGCTTCATCAAGAATTGTATCTGGCTTCTTTTGTCTCACTTCGTTCAATGACTCTAGCATTTTATGTCGAACATCATGAGAAACTTTTTTACAAGAAGCAATATTCCCTGTTACACCAGCCAAATGTTGCTTCATTCTGTTTATACCCCCTCCTCTATAAGAGCACAAACAATGGAGACAAGTATAAACATTAGTTTTTCCTTCCTTTTTTAGAGAAAAATGCTCCCATCCAGGATCAGTCTTTCCACGAAGTCCTGCAGAGGGTTCTGCTTCTGTAGTTTGTTTTTGGGATGATTCTGTAGTAGCACTATTAGGTGTTGGATTAGGTGTGGCAGAACTATCTCCTTGACCTTGAGCATCCATGGTAGACACCCTAATCATTTATAGTTTCATCAATAATCATAAACCATTTACAAATGCAAGTAATACTAAATTAGTTAATTCTCCAAATTCAGAAAGTCAATCAAATATTTGCATTGAACATCTAATTAGTTGAACAAATTAGTAGCACTACAAATTAGTAAATCACATAATAACACTATTAAATCAGACAACCACAATAATAAATTAGCTAGTCCAAATTCAGAAAGTAAATCAAACAAATACCCAGTAAATAACATAATCACATACACATACATATGAATACTCCAAAGTCCAAACACACCCACAGATCAGAAAAAAGCTCATTACACAAACAAATACCCAGTAAATCACATAATCACATACATATGAAATATGAATACTCCAAAGTCCAAACTCCAAACACACCCACGGATCAGAAAATAGTCAAAATACACACCCACGGATCAGAAAAATCAAAAAAGGAAAAAAAATTATAGTAAAAGTCTGAACAACGACGCAGCGGATCCCAAATACCTGCGGCGAAGAGGATACGAACGACGCAGCGGCAAGGATACGACGGCGAAGAGGGAGACGACGGCAAAGACTGAGACGACGACGAAGAGTGAGACGACGGCGAACCCAGACGACGACGGCGAAGATTGAGAAGGAACACGACGACGTCAAAATCGCTGGCTCCTGCTGTCAAAGTCGCTGGCTGTTCGAAAAATGAAGAAGGAGAAGAAGTGAAGAACTCAGCGGCCTAAAGTGTAAACAAACCCTAAAGTGTCTAAACCGATTTTTTTTTTTTTTAAACTCAGATCCAAAACGACGTCGTTTTGGGCAAGTGGAGGCAAAAAAAAAAAATTCTGAACCGGCTGAACCGCTAGAACCGCCGGTTTTGGCGATTCATGCCCGGTTCGCCCGGTTCACCGCCGGTTCTCTGCACAACCGGTTTTTGCTTCAACTCGGACCGGACTGGGGACCGAGTCGCAGTCGGACCGGCCGGTCCGGTTTTGATAAGCTTGCACTTAACCGTGTTCCGTCTAAGGCAGTTGAGAAGACACCATATGAGATATGGACTGGGAAGAGGCCCAGTTTGTCTTACCTCAAGGTTTGGGGATGTGAAGTTTATGTTAAGCAACAGCCTAACGATAAACTGTCTCCCAAATTCCTCAAGTATTTGTTTGTGGGATACCCCAAGGAAACAAGGGGGTATTATGTCTACTACCCATCTGACAACAAAGTGTTTGTAGTCAGAGATGGATTCCTTTTAGAAAAGGAGTTTGTTTCCAAAAGAGACAGTGGGAATAAGATAGATCTTGAAGAGGTTCAAGATCCACAAGACACTCTAGAGGCGCAGACGGAAACTAGAGAAGAGCCACAAGACGTTGTGCAAGCTCCTCTAGTAGCACAAGGACCACGAAGGTCTGATAGAACACATTGTCAACCTCAAAGATATGGATTTTTGATGACTGAGAACAAGGATGTGTTGCTCATGGAGCGTGGTGAGCCTACCACCTATCAAGAAGCTATTGTGGGTCCCAACTCCGAAAAATGGGTTGAAGCCATGAAGGCAGAGATGCAATCCATGTACGACAATAAGGTATGGACCTTAGTCGATCCACCTGAAGGTGTAAAAGCCGTAGGGTGCAAGTGGGTTTTCAAAGAGAAAACCGACCTGGATGGCAACGTTAATGTCTTTAAGGCCAGGCTAGTTGCAAAGGGGTTCACTCAACGTCATTGTATTGACTATGATGAAACGTTTTCCCCAGTTGCAATGGCCAAGTCCATTAGGATCCTCCTTGCCATAGCCGCATATTATGACTATGAGATATGGAAAATGGATGTCAAAACAACATTCCTTAATGGAAGGCTACCCGAAGATGTGTACATGACACAACCTGAGGGGTTTGTATGTCTAGAGGAACCAGAGAAGGTGCGCAAACTTCAGAGATCCATTTATGGATTATTACAACCATCCCGAAGTTGGAATCATCGTTTTGATGAGGTAGTCAAAGAGTTTGGCTTCTTCAAAACCCTGATGAGCCTTGTGTTTACAAGAAGGTTAGTGGGAGCACGATTGTGTTCCTGGTGCTTTGTGTCGATGACATATTGCTCATTGGAAATAATGTTCCTACCTTGGAGATTGTGAAATCTTGGTTGGGAAAATCATTCTCGATGAAGGACTTAGGAGAAGCTGCTTACATTCTAGGCATCAAGATCTATATAGATAGATCTCAAAGGCTTCTTGGATTAAGTCAGAGTACATACTTGGATAAGGTACTGAAACGGTTAAGTATGCAGGATTCCAAGAAGGGATTCATACCGATGAATCATGGTTTAGTCCTGAGCAAGAATCAGTGTCCGAAGACACTTGATGAGCGAGGGCGCATGAGTGGCATCCCTTATGCTTCGACAATAGGATCCATCATGTATGCCATGTTGTGTACTCGACCAGATGTGTCGTTTGCCCTGAGTATGACGAGCCGGTTCCAACAAGACCCTGGTGAGGATCATTGGACCGCTGTAAAAAACATCCTTAAGTACTTGAGAAGGACTAAGGATGAATTCTTGGTTTATGGTGGAACTGATTAAGAGCTATGTGTAATTGGTTACACAGATGCCAGTTTTTAAACCGACCAAGATGATTTTAAATCGCAGTCTCGATACGTGTTTCTCCTGAACAGTGGTAGCGTGAGTTGGAAAAGTTCCAAGCAGAGCACGGCTGCTGATTCTACAACGGAGGCTGAGTATATAGCAGCATCAGATGCAAAGAAGGAGGCTGTATCGATTAGGAAGTTCATTATTGAGCTTGGTGTGGTTCCGACCATTGCTGATCCTATAACCATGTATTGTGACAATAGTGGTGCTATTGCACAAGCCAAGGAGCCCCGGTCCCACCAAAGGACCAAGCATATACTCAGACGTTATCACCTTGTTAGAGAGATTAATGACAGAGGTGATGTCAAGATATGTAAAGTAGCAGGCCAGGATAATGTTGCCGATCCTCTTATGAAACCTCTTGCACGGGTCATACATGAACGCCATGTAACGTCGATGGGGATTAGACACATTAATGGATGTACCTAGTGTAGGAACATTTGATTAATGATTGTACCTAGTGCAAGTGGGAGTTTGATGGAGATTGTGCCTTAGGTTCAATCATTTTATATGTATGGACATATTGTTTGACTGATTTATGAATGATAAATTATGCCGTTATCATATTATTAGCATGTTTACTGTGATAACAATCCTTGATTAATCATGTGATAATTATTCTAAACTGTCCCTAGTCGATTATTCACGTGGGAGCGTGAATGAACTAAGACCAGCATGACTTCGGTGTATGGAGATACACGCATGTGATGCTTCTCGAGAGTCATGGTGCAATTATGTAAGGGGTTACAAATTGCTAGACCGACCCGGAGAGTCCTGCATGGGTTTAGTCATGAGCTAACCTCTCCTATACACCTGTCACGATGCCCTTAGACCCGAGGTCTTCATTATTCCGGCGTTGTAGATGCTGAACTTTGGCCTAGTCCAACGTTGCCCGTAACAGGGTAGCCATACAGGCTAGGTACGAGTTTAGTTGTTTGCCGTGCTGAGGAATGTGGTTGACCAAGAAGGAATTTTGTCCCTCATTAAGATGAGAGATATTTGACTGGGCCCCTCGATGAGTTTGTCCAAGGAATGTGTGGCCACACAGGGTAATGTGACTAACTCAAGGAATCGAGAAAGTTATGGTTTGGATTACAAGGATGACTTTCTCATGCCTTATCCATGACCAAAATATCGTGTGACAATAGGGATTATGACAAGGTGGTACTAAGGTTAAGTCGTTGATGTTAAAACGATAACTCACGTGTTTTGGGTAGTCGTGATGGCTTGCTAGAGTCCGCTCTCGACTTGTGAGTCATAGAGATGGCTTGCTGCCAATTTCACTTGAGGCCTGCTAGGTCACACATGAGCAGGATGAAAATACTGTAATGGGACACGAATTAGGGTTTAATTCGTGAGTCACTTTATTGACACAATTTAAGACATAGTTGAATATCTTAGGATATGAAATCTTGTCTTAAATAAAATCTACATTTGTAATATTTAAATTTGTTAGACAAGTTTAAATATATTAATTGTTAAATAGTTAATTTGATTAATCTATTTACAATTGAATTCTTATTTAAAATATTAGGGAATAATGAATTGGCTAAGTCTCCTAAGAGTTAGGGGATTATTAATTTATTAAATTCTCTAATATTGAAGAATAAGAGGAGGGTGGCGCCTCACTCTTGAATTGAATTAATGAAATATGATTTTGTTAATTTGAATTCAAGATTTAAATTTGAATTCAAGATTCAAATTTGAATTAAGATATTAGGGTAATATTTTAATTCAATTTGTTAAGGAAATTAATAAGTTGGTTATAACTTCCTAAGAGTTAGGATTGTTTTCTTATTTATTAAATTCCTATAAAGCAACAAGAGGGGGGCGCATTCTTGGATTATAATATGCAACAACTTGATCTTGCATTTTGAATTTCAAGAAGGCATTTTGAATTTTGAATTAAGATATTCATGTAATATTTTAATTAAGAATTCAAATCCTCTTGACTAATTCCAACCAATGGGAAGAGTGCATTCAAGATTTAGGTTTCAAGATATGATCTTGAAATTTAAATAAAGGATTGCCTCTTAATCTTGAATTATAATATTAATGTAATCTTGTAATCAAGATTTGGTGATTCCCTAATTTTAGGAATGTGACTCTATAAATACACACCAAAGTCGCCTATTGTAATAAGTGCTAAACTTAGAGGAAGTCGCTGTTGGGAAATTATAGAGCGAGCGCAGCGGAAAAAAGGTAAAATTTAAAATTTTTGCATAACACTATAATTTCCTTCTAGGATCCACTAATTGTGTTTATACTAGAAAAGGAAAGATGTATAGCTAATCAGACGGTAGCTTTGACATTTGCGATTCCAAGAAGTCCACGAGCTCGTGTCCTTCTTCTGTCGGTGATCCACATGAACAGTTTCGCAGATACCTAGGTACTAGCCTCCAATCTCTTCTCCAAGAGATCTTGGGACCCGATCTACAATCTTGAAATTTCAAGAACACTTCTTGAAATCCAAGAACCAAGTGGCGCACTTCAAGAGATGAACCAAGAACAACTTTCTTGGCGCCTCTCTCTCTTTCCACACACACAAGACGCCTCAAGCCCTAAACCATTTAGGGTTTTTCGAACTTCCTCCCCACTTTTGGAATAGGCGACTTTCTCTCTCCTTTTTCTAGGGTTAGTCGACTTGTGTATGTCTTATAGGGTTATGAGACTTGTGTGGTATTTAAATAGTTTCATTCGCGAAATTAGGGAATCACATCACTAACTCATGAAAATAGGGAAATACTAATTTTAATTATAAGATTACACTAATATTATAATTCAAAATTAAAAGGCAATTTAAATTTAAATTTCAAGATCAAATCTTGAAAACTAAATCTTGAATGCCCAATTCCCATTGATTGGAATGAGTTAGGAGGGTTTGAATTCTTAATTAAAATATTACATTAATATCTTAATTTAAATTCAAAATGCATTCTTGAAATCCAAAATGCAAGATCAAATCTTGCCTTTAGGTATCAAGGAATGTGCCACCTCCCATATCCTTTTAATAGGAATTTAATAAATAAGATAACAACCCTAACTCTTAGGAAGTTATCATATCTTATTAATATCCTTAACAAATTGAATTAAAATATTACCCTAATATCTTAATTCAAACTTGAATCTTGAATTCAACATCAAATATTGAATTCAAATTCAAATCATGAATTCAAATTAACAAAACATTTTTATTAATTAAATCAATATTGAGGCACCACCCTCTATCTCTTGTTATCCTATATTAAAGAATTTAATAAATCAATAATCCCCTAACATTTAGGAAGCTTATTCAATTTATTATTCCCTAATATTTTAAACAAGAATTCAATTGTAAATAGATTAATCAAATTTATTTAACAATTAATATATTTAAACTTGTCTAACAAATTTAAATATCACAAATGTAGATCTTATTCAAGACAAAACTTCATGTCCTAGACATTCAACTATGTCTTAAATTGTGTCACTAAAGTGACTCACAAATTAAACCCTAATTTGTGTCCCATTACAGTATCTTGATCCTGCTCATGTGTGACCCAGCAGGCCTCACGTGAAGTTGGCAGCGAGCCATCTCTATTACTCACAAGTCGAGAGCAGACTCTAGCAAGCCATCACGACTTCCCAAAACACGTGATTTATCAATCTAACGCCAACGACTTAACCTTAGTACCACCTTGTCATAATCCCTATGTTGGGAAATCACAGAGCGAGTGCATCGGAAAAATTAATAAAATCTAACTTATAAACTTAAAATATGCTAACTCTGTAATTCCTTTCCAGGATCCACTAAATGAATTTATACTAGGAAACGAAAAGTGGTTTACCAAAAACAATAGGTAGCTTTTGAACTTTGCGATTCAGAGAAGTCCACTCCAACGTGTCCTTCCTCCGCCGGTGATCCACACGAGCAGTTTGGCAGACACCCAGGTGCTAGCCTCCTTCTCTTCTTCCCAAGAGAATGCGGGAACAAAATCTACGAATCTTGAACGTTCAAGAACAATTCTTGAACACTCAAGAACAAGTGGCGCAAGTCTCAAGAACAATTCTAGAACACACACAAAAACCCTAAAGTGTTAGGGTTTTAGTCACACCTTTCTCTCTCTAAGAAAGTGGGCGACTTTTCTCTTTCTCTTCTCTAAGGGAAAGTCGAAATTTCTCTAGTCACACTAAGGAATGAATTAGGCGACTTCCTATGTGTGTGTGTATTCATAGAGTTTCATCAGGGTTAGGGAATCACATTCCCTAACTCATGAAATCAGGGAATATCTAAATAAAGTAATAGGGTTCATTAAACCATGAATTATGATATTACACTAATATTATAATTCAAAACAAAAAGGCAATTTAAATATAAATTTCAAGATCAAATCTGAAAATTAAATCTTGAATGCCCAATCCCCATTGGTCAAGAGGTTTTGAATTCCTAATTAAAATATTACATTAATATCTTAATTTGAAATTCAAGATGCAATCTTGAAAACCAAAATGCAAGATCAAATCTTGACGATCCAAGCCATGCGCCACCCCTTAGCCTAATTTAAAGATTTAATAAATAAGATAACAACCCTCACTCTTAGGAAGTTATATTATCTTATTAATATCTTTAACAAATTGAATTAAAATATTACCCTAATATCTTTAATTCAAATTTGAATCTTGAATTCAAATTCCCTAATAATATTGAATTAAAATATTACCTTAATATCTTTAATTCAAACTTGAATCTTGAAATCAAAATCAAATCGTGAATTCAAATTCAAATCTTGATTCTATTTAACAAAACATTTTTATTAATTAAAATCAAGATCTATGAGGCGCCACCCTCACTCCTTATTATCCAAATATTAGTGAATTTAATAAATCAATAATCCTTTAACTTTTAGGAAGCTTATTTAATTTATTATTCCCTAATATTTTAAGCAAGAATCTAATTGTAAATAGATTAATCAAATTAACTATTTAACAATTAATATATTTAAACTTGTCTGACAAATTTTAATATCATAAACGTGCTGGGAATTGAAGGCGCCTAACGCAGCGGAAGCAAATATAAAATTAAAATAAAACACGTCAGGTCCTAAAGTTCCCGAACGGATCCGCTAGTAGAATTTAAAACTTTTAAGATAGTGGTATACCTCACGAGTTTCAATCGATTGGTTGAACAAGGCGTGTCCAAGGAGCCCACTCCCAGCGTTCTCCCTCTGCCAGTAATCCACACGAACAGTTTCTTCGGGCACCAAGGTGCTAGCCTTCAGTTCTTTTCTCCAAAAGAACTAGGGACCAATCTACAGTGTATTTGAACTCAAGAACTCCTTCTTGATTCAAA
>QANZ01039209.1:155475-168091 GCA_003254925.1 Chamaecrista fasciculata
TGCTCGTGTGTGACCCAGCAGGCCCCACGTGAAGTTGGCAGTAGGTCATCCCCATGACCTACAAGTCGTGAGCGGACTCTAGCAAGCCATCACTACTACCCAAAACACGTGAGTTATCGGTTTTTACCAAAACCGACTTAACCTTAGTACCTCCATGGCACCGACCCTATTGTTCTGCGATATCTTGGTTATGGATTAGGCACGGGAAAGTCATCCATGATCCAAACCTTTACTTTCTCGATGTCCTTGAGTAAGTCCCAATATACTGAGTGGCCACTCTTTTCCTGGACAGACTCATCGAGGGCGCCAGTAAGATATCTCCCAATTTAATGGGGAACAAAATCCCAATTTTGGTCAGTCCAAATTCCTCAGCACGGCAATCAACCAAACCCGTACTTAGCCCTTATGACTACCCTGTTACGGGCAGCGTTAGACTAAGCCAAAGTCTGACAACTACAACGCCGGAATAATGATGACCTCAGGTCTAAGGCGTCGTGACAGGTGTACAGGAGAGGCAAGCTGATGACTAAACCCATGCAGGACTCTCCGGGTCATGTCCAGCAACTCGTAACCCCTTACATAATTGCACTATGACTCTCGTACCAACATCTAGTGTATGCATCTCTATGCACCGAGGTCATGCTGGTCTTAGTTCATTTCAAGTTCCCACTTGAATGAGCGACCAGGGACAGTTTAGATTAATTATCTCATAATTAATCACGGACTGTTATCATAGTAAACATGCTAATAATATGATAACGATTAATTTATCTCCATAAATTAATTGATATGTTCACAACATATCTATAAAATGATTGGCCCTAGGGCACAATCTCCAACAAAACGTAGATATTATTTAAGACAAGATTTCATGTCCTAAGACATTCAACTATGCCTTAAATTGTGTCACTAAAGTGACTCACGAATTAACCCTAATTCGTGTCCCTATTATGGTATCTTGATCCTGCTCGTGTGTGACCCAGCAGGCCTCACGTGAAGTTGGCAGCAAGCCATCTCTATGACTCACAAGTCGAGAGCGGACTCTAGTAAGCCACCACGACTACCCAAAACACGTGAGTTTATCGCTTTAACGCCAAACGACTTAACCTTAGTACCACCGTGTCATAATCCCGATTGTCACATGATATTTTGGTCATGGATAAGGCACGGGAAAGTCATCCTTAATCCAAACCATAACTTTCTCGATTCCTTGAGTTAATCCCATTTCCCTGTGCTGCCGCACATTCCATGGACAGACTCATCGAGGTGCCCAGTTAAATATTTCTCAACTTAATGAGGGACAAAATTCCTTCTTGGTCAACCACATTCCTCAGCACGGTAAACAATAAAACCCGTACCTAGCCTGTATGGCTACCCTACTACGAGCAACGTTGGACTAGGCCAAAGTTCGACATCTACAATGCCGGAATAGTCAAGACCTCAGGTCTAAGGGCATCGTGACAGGTGTACAGGAGAGGCTAGCTCATGACTAAAACCCATGCAGGACTTTCCGGGTTGGTCCAGCAACTTGTAACCCTTTACTTATTGCACCATGAATCTCGTAAAGCATCGTATGCATGTATCTCCATACACCGAAGTCATGCTGGTCTTAGTTATTCACATTCCCACATGAATAATCGACCAGTGACAGTTTTAGAATAATTATCACATAATTAATCAAGAATTGTTATAATAGTAAACATGCTAATAATATGATAACGACTCAATTTATCATCTATAAATTAGTCAATAAATATGTTCACACATATAAAATGATTGGCCCTAGGGCACAATCTCCATCAAACTCCCACTTGCACTAGGTACAATCATTAATCAAACTGTTCCTACACTAGGAACATCCATTAATGTGTCTAATCCCCATCTACGTTACATGGCGTTCATGTATGACCCGTGCTAGAGGTTTCGTAAGAGGATTGGCAACATCATCCTCGCATGCTACTTCACATATCTTGACATCACCTCTGTCAACCATCTCAAGGTGATAACGTCTAAGTATATATCATTGTCGGAAAATCAATAGGGACCCAGTCCCACTTGGTGCCTTTCCTGTCTCCACAGGGTGACCACCAAGCATACCTCAGACACTAGTTTTACGGTCCGCGTCTCCATGCGACCAACCCTATATTGTAGAATCAGCAATCGTGCTCTGCTTGGAACCTTTCCAACTCACGATGCCACCGTTCAGGAGAAACACGTATCCAGACTGTGATTTAAAATCATCTTGGTCGGTTTGAAAAACGGGCATCTGTGTAACCAATTACACATCAGTTCCACCGTAAACCAAGAATTTATCCTTAGTCCTTCTCAAGTACTTAAGGATGTTTTTGACAGCGCTCCAATGATCCTCACCAGGGTCTTGTTGGAATCGATTTGTCATACTCAGGGCAAATGACACATCTGGTCGAGTACACAAAATGGCATATATGATGGATCCTTTTGCCGAAGCATAAGAGATGCCACTCATGTGCCCTCGCTCATTAAGTGTCTTGGGACACTGATTCTTGCTCAGGACTATACCATGATTCATCGGTATGAATCCCTTCTTGGAATCTTGCATACTGAACCGTTTCAGTGCCTTATCCAAGTATGTACTCTGACTCAATCCAAGAAGCCTTCGAGATCTATCTATATAGATCTTGATGCCTAGAATGTAGGCAGCTTCTCCTAAGTCCTTCATTGACAATGATTTTCCCAACCAAGATTTCACAATCTCCAAGGTAGGAATATCATTTCCAATGAGCAATATGTCATCGACATAAAGCACCAAGAACACAATCGTGCTCCCACTAACCTTCTTGTAAACACAAGGCTCGTCAGGTTTTGTAAGATGCCAAACTCTTTGACTACCTCATCAAAACGATAATAATAGCTTCTTGATAGGTGGTAGGCTCACCACGCTCCATGAGCAACACATCCTTATTCTCAGTCATAAAAAATCCATATCTTTGAAGTTGAGAACGTGTTCTATCGGACCTTCGTGGTCCTTGTGCTACTAGAGGAGCTTCCACAACGTCTTGCAGCTCTTCTCTAATTTCCGTCTGCGCCTCTAGAATGTCTTGTGGATCTTGAACCTCTTCAAGATCTATCTTACTCCCACTGTTTATTTTGGAAACAAAATCCTTTTCTAAAAGGAATCCATCTCTGACTACAAACACTTTGTTGTTAGATGGGTAGCAGACATAATACCCCCTTGTTTCCTTGGGGTATCCCACAAACAAATACTTGAGGAATTTGGGAGACAGTTTATCGTTAGGCTGTTGCTTAACATAAACTTCACATCCCCAAACCTTGAGGTAAGACAAACTAGGCCTCTTCCCATTCCATATCTCATATGGTGTCTTCTCAACTGCCTTTAGACGGAACACGGTTAAGTGTGAAACCTACAGTTTCTATAGCATGCCCCCAAAAGGATGACGGAAGATCAGCTCGACTCATCATAGATCGGACCATATCTAATAAAGTTCGATTCCTCCTCTCAGAAACACCATTCCTTTGTGGAGTTCCAAGAGCGTTAAGTTGTGAGACTATCCCACAACTTCTAAGATGATCAACAAACTCTTGGCTCAAATACTCGCCTCCTCGATCGGATCGAAGGACTTTGATTTTCTTGCCAAGTTGGTTCTCTACTTCTCTTTGAAAACTTTTGAACATTTCAAAAGACTCTGACTTGTGCTTCATTAGGTAGACATAGGCAAACCTATCGAAGTCGTCAGTGAACGTAATGAAGTATGAGTAACCACCCCTAGCTTGAGTACTCATGGGTCCACTTACATCACTATGTATGATTCCCAATAAGTCAGATGCTCTTTCACTGTGGCCAGTGAAGGGCTCCTTTGTCATTTTACCAATTAAACAAGATTCGCAAGCATCATATGATTCAAAATCAAATGAGCTTAGAAGTCCATCTTTATGGAGATTCTCTAGGCGTTTCTCGTTTATATGGCCTAAACGACAATGCCAAAGGTATGTAGGATTCGATTCGTTAATCTTAATCCTTTTCGTATGTTATAAATATTGTTATTACGTTGTTGTTCAAATTTAAAGATGTAATGATTATCTTGCAAATCACCATAAGCAAATAAAACATCATCTTTATAAATAGAACACCATTCTTTACCGTTTACACATGTAAAACCTTCCTTATCCAAATAAGAAAGAGAAATAATGTTTGAACTTAAAGAAGGTACATAATAACAATAAAATAAGCCCAGAGGGAAAAACAAGCTCGTATGTTCCCACAGCAATAGCAGTAACCCTTGCTCCATTGTCTACACGCAGGTCCACCTCGCTTCTGTCCAGCTTTCTACTGTCTCTAAGACCCTGCACATTTGTACAAATGTGAGAACCACATGCTGTATCTAATACCCAAGTGGTTTGTGTAGAAAAAGAACATTTATAACAAAGATACCTGAAGTAGAGGCCTCACAGCTCTTCTTCTTCTTTTGATCTTCCCAATACAATTTGCATTTTCTCGTCCAATGTCCTGGCTCTTGGCAGAAAAAGCAAATCGCATCCTTTGAAGGCTTTGCCTTCTTGGCAGGTTGTAGGTTAGGCTTGTCCACTGGCTTGGTCTCACCAACCGGGACGGTTCCCATCCTCTTTCCTTTGCCCTTCCCCTTCCCTTGGCCCTTCTGAACCATCAAGACTGTTGCAGGCGCCCTTTTCATGGATGCCTCAGCAGTCTTGAGCATCCCGTGTAGCTCAGAAACTGATTTCTTCATTCCACTCATATTAAAGTTCATGACAAACTGATCATGACGTTTAGGTAGCGAGTTCAGGATCAAATCCGTCGCAAGCTCTAGAGTAATGGGAAATCCCAGCCTACCAAGGTGATCTATGTACCCCTTCATCTTCAAGACATGGGTACTAACGGATGCACCTTCAGCCATCTTGCAAGAGTGTAGAGCCTTAGTGGTCTCATACCTCTCTTGCCTAGCCTGCTGCTGGAACATTTCCTTGAGAGATGTTATTATCTCAAAAGCCATCAACATTTCCAAGTCCTTTTGCAACTCGGGAACCATTGTGTCTAGCATCAGGCAAGAGACCTCCAAAGAGTCATCGAAGTGCTTCTCATAAGCATTCTTCTGAGCTCTTGGAGCGTTGTTGGCAGGCTCCTCAGGGAGAGGGTTTTCTAGGACATAAAGCTTCCTTTCTTGGGTGAGAACAATTCTCAAATTACGAAACCAGTCAAGGAAGTTTGTCCCAACCAACTTATCCTTCTCAAGGATTGATCGCAGTGATAACGTTGAACTATTGTTTGCCATTTGATTCTACAATTAAGATATGAAAGTTAATTAGCAAAAATATATCCACTAGTTTATAAAACCCAGCAAATTATTATTAGTGGCTAAGATCCATATTTCACCAAAGTTTACTGTCGCGGAGGCGATCATGCACCCTTAGGTTATTTAGGTAGGTAACTCTTTACCAATCACATCGTATGTGACTCTTAGATCTTTATGGGACTGTATCATCGTATGATACTTATTATGGCATGTTTATCCCATCTAATGCCTTGAGGTCCAAATCCGATTTGATAACCCCATTAAGTCACACAATAAAACTCGTGAATGGCTAGGCTCAAAACAACGAGGCCGAAGCCCAATCCTATATCATCTAGGCTCACTAAACACGTGTCGCGGAGGCGATCACCGCATTTAACAAACCAAGATTTCAACAAGGCGTTGCGTTGAATCTCCCATTCACCCGTGTCTCCTCAAGGTAAAAGTAGATACGTGTCGCAGAGGCGATCACCGCTCTACGATGAACAAGATTTTGACCGGGTGTTTTATTGATGACATTAAAACTTAAGATTTTAAAAGGGTTTAATTTAAAATTAATTTTGGTTCAATTTTAAATCTAATTTTAAAATTAAACGAGTGTGCCAAGTGTTTATCCCCATGTATCATATACATATAAACACGTGCACGAATTTTGTATCTCATAAAAAATCCTACGCTCGTATCGAATACGTGGTTGTTGCGTGAAATTAAAAAAATAAACATAGCATGTTAAAATCGCACCCCTACACATACATCTAGCGCAAATTGCATCTCATACAAAATACTAAATGCATATAAAGACCGTGTTCGGATATGGCTCATCTATCCTAAATTCCCTCAAGCCAATGAGAGAACTTTTCTAAAAGGAAAAATAAAATTACATTGGGAAAAACTCATTTACATTGAGGTAAAAATAAAATAAAATTACATAGAGAATTTTATGGAGACGACGCGCAGGCCGTATTTACCAAAAATACCTAGAGCTATATCCTACACCACACTCATACATGAACACTTCACATATACACGTAATCATACACGGTCATACAACAACACATAAAAAGAAAAAGGTTTTTCTTGATAATGTTCAATTGGGGTTTGTGCAATTTAACATGCCTTCTTAAAGTTAAGTCTTGCACCAATAATTAAAATTCAAGAATCAAATTCAAGAATTCGAATTATTGGCCCAAAATTAATAAATTCTCAATTTAAAAATTTCGACCACCCTACACATATTATAATAAAACAATTTTAATTAAAATATATATATAGGGTTTCGACCAAGACTCAAAAATTCAAGAAAATTTTAAATCAATCACATTGATTTCCTTATGTATCACATACATAAAATTTGCACCAATTTTATATTCGGTTCGAAAAACTCATGTGGTGGATTTTCGCAAAATTCAAGCATACGAATGAAAGCGGTAAACACATAATCATACATCACATGTATAATCACCAAAACTAATATAAACCCAAAATAACCTGGCTCTGATACCACTGTTGGGAAATCACAGAGCGAGCGCAGCGGAAAAATTAATAAAATCTAACTTATAAACTTAAAATATGCTAACTCTATGATTCCATTCCAGGATCCACTAAATGAATTTATACTAGGAAACGAAAAGTGGTTTACCAAAAACAATCGGTAGCTTTTGAACTTTGCGATTCAAAGAAGTCCACTCCAACGTGTCCTCCCTCCGCCGGTGATCCACACGAACAGTTTGGCAGACACCCAGGTGCTAGCCTCCTTCTCTTCTCCACAAGAGAATGCGGGAACCAAATCTACGAATCTTGAACGTTCAAGAACAATTCTTGAACACTCAAGAACAAGTGGCGCAAGTCTCAAGAACAATTCTTGAACACACAAAAAAACCCTAAAGTGTTAGGGTTTTAGTCACACCTTTCTCTCTCTAAGAAAGTGGGCGACTTTTCTCTCTCTCTTCTCTAAGCGAAAGTCAAAATTTCTCTAGTAACACTAAGGAATGAATTAGGCGACTTCCTATGTGTGTGTGTATTCATAGAGTTTCATCAGGGTTAGGGAATCACATTCCCTAACTCATGAAATCAGGGAATATTTAGATAAAGTAATAGGGTTCATTAAACCATGAATTATGATATTACACTAATATTATAATTCAAAACAAAAAGGCAGTTTAAATTTAAATTTCAAGATCAAATCTTGAAATTAAATCTTGAATGCCCAATCCCCATTGGTCAAGAGGTTTTGAATTCCTAATTAAAATATTACATTAATATCTTAATTTGAAATTCAAGATGCAATCTTGAAAACCAAAATGCAAGATCAAATCTTGACCCTTGGATCCAAGCCATGCGCCACCCCTTAGCCTAATTTAAAGAATTTAATAAATAAGATAACAACCATAACTCTTAGGAAGTTATATTATCTTATTAATATCTTTAACAAATTGAATTAAAATATTACCCTAATATCTTTAATTCAAATTTGAATCTTGAATTCAAATTCCCTAATAATATTGAATTAAAATATTACCTTAATATCTTTAATTCAAAGTTGAATCTTGAATTCAAATTCAAATCTTGATTCTATTTAACAAAACATTTTTATTAATTAAAATCAAGATCTATGAGGCGCCACCCTCACTCCTTATTATCCTAATATTAGTGAATTTAATAAATCAATAATCCCCTAACTTTTAGGAAGCTTATTTAATTTATTATTCCCTAATATTTTAAACAAGAATCTAATTGTAAATAGATTAATCAAATTAACTATTTAACAATTAATATATTTAAACTTGTCTGACAAATTTAAATATCATAAACGTAGATATTATTTAAGACAAGATTTCATGTCCTAAGACATTCAACTATGCCTTAAATTGTGTCACTAAAGTGACTCACGAATTAACCCTAATTCGTGTCCCTATTATGGTATCTTGATCCTGCTCGTGTGTGACCGAGCAGGCCTCACGTGAAGTTGGCAACAAGCCATCTCTATGACTCACAAGTCGAGAGCGGACTCTAGCAAGCCATCCCGACTACCCGAAACACGTGAGTTTATCGCTTTAACGCCAAACGACTTAACCTTAGTACCACCGTGTCATAATCTCGATTGTCACACGATATTTTGGTCATGGTTAAGGCACGGGAAAGTCATCCTTAATCCAAACCATAACTTTCTCGATTCCTTGAGTTAGTCCCATTTCCCTGTGCGGCCGCACATTCCTTGGACAGACTCATCGAGGGGTCCAGTTAAATATTTCTCAACTTAATGAGGGACAAAATTCCTTCTTGGTCAACCACATTCCTCAACACGGTAAACAACCAAACCCGTACCTAGCCTGTATGGCTACCCTGCTACGGGAAACGTTGGACTAGGCCATAGTTTGACATCTACAACGCCGAAATAGTCAAGACCTCAGGTCTAAGGGCATCGTGACAGGTGTACAGGAGAGACTAGCTCATGACTAAAACCCATGCAGGACTCTCCGGGTCGGTCCAGCAACTTGTAACTCTTTACTTATTGCACCATGACTCTCGTAAAGCATCGTATGCATGTATCTCCATACACCGAAGTCATGCTGGTCTTAGTTTATTCACATTCCCACATGAATAATCGACCAGGGACAGTTTTAGAATAATTATCACATAATTAATCAAGGATTGTTATCATAGTAAACATGCTAATAATATGATAACGACTCAATTTATCATCTCTAAAGTAGTCAATCAATATGTTCACACATATAAAATGATTGGCCCTAGGGCACAATCTCCATCACCCTATTGTCACACGATATTTTGGTCATGGATAAGGCACGAGAAAGTCATCCTTAATCCAAACCATAACTTTCTCGATTCCTTGAGTTAGTCCCATTTCCCTATGTGGCCACACATTCCTTGGAAAGACTCATTGAGGGGCCAGTAAAATATCTCTCAACTTAATGAGGGACAAAATTCCTTCTTGGTCAACCACATAATTAATCAAGGATTGTTATTGTTGGAGATTGTGCCCTAGGGCCAATCATTTTATAAATATGTTTTGAACATATTAATTAATTTATGGATATAAATTAATGGTTATCATATTATTAGCATGTTTACTATGATAACAGTCCTTGATTAATTATGAGATAATTAATCTAAATCTGTCCCTGGTCGATTGTTTTCGTGGGAGCGAAAATGAACTAAGACCAGCATGACCTCGGTGCATAGAGATGCATGCACTAGATGCTGGAACGAGAGTTATGGTGCAATTACGTAAGGGGTTACGAGTTGCTGGACTGACCCGGAGAGTCCTGCATGGGTTTAGTCATCAGCTTGCCTCTCCTGTACGCCTGTCACGACGCCTTAGACCTGAGGTCATCATTATTCCTGCGTTGCAGTTGTCAGACTTTGGCTTAGTCTAACGTTGCCCGTAGCAGGGTAGCCATAAGGGCTAAGTACGGGTTTGGTTGATTGCCGTGCTGAGGAATGTGGATTGGCCAAAATGGGATTTTGTCCCTCATTAAATGAGAGATATCTAACTGGCGCCCTCGATGAGTCTGTCCAAGGAAATGCGTGGCCACGCTGGTAAATGGGACTTACTCAGGAGATCGAGAAAGTTATGGTTGGATTAAGGATGACTTTCCTGTGCCTTATCCAGAACCAAGATATCGTGTGACAATAGGGTCTATGACAAGGTGGTACTAAGGTTAAGTCGGTTTTGGTAAAAACGATAACTCCCGTGTTTTGGGTAGTCGTGATGGCTTGCTAGAGTCCGCTCAGGACTTGTAAGTCATAGAGATGGCTTGTTGCCAACTTCACGTGAGGCCTGCTGGGTCACACATGAGCAGGATCAGGACATCGCTTAAAGGGACACGAATTAGGGTTAATTCGTGGGTCACTCCGGTGGCACGATTTAAGACACAGAGGAAATGTCTGGGAGATTAGGTCTTGTCTTAATTGATCTACAGTTGTGAAGTATTTAAATTTGTGGGACAAATTTAAATATAATAATTGTTAAATGATTAATAGGGGGATTAATTATTTACAATTAAAATATTAGGGAAAAATAATTCAGATAAGATTCCTAAGAGTTAGGAAATTATTGAATTATAAAATTCCCCAATATATATATAAGAGGGTGGTGCCTCTTTTAGCATTTTAAGGTTAATAAAATTGTTTTATTAATCTAAATAATAATTTGAATTCAAAAGATTTGATGGAGATATCAAAAGATTTGAATTCAAATAGATTTGATGAGATCTCAAATCAGGATCTTTGGAGAATCATGACTTCCTAAGAGTTAGGAAGGTTTTTGATTTATAAAATTCCAAAGAATTTTTAGAGGCATATGGCGCCTTCTTAGGTGGGTCCCATGGGAAGATTTGGTCTTCCATTTGATTCCCTAAGATTACGATTTGAATTTAAATTAAATATTATGGTAATATTATAATTTAAAATTCAATTCATGAAGCCATATTATTATGATTTTGGAATTATAATAATGCTCTAAATATAATTATATATATATACCTAGGGCTAGGCGCCTAGGGCTAACTAAGTGAAACCCTATTTTCATTTGGCAATTTCGTCTTCCTCCTTGTAGAGAGAGAGATAAAAAATCGCCTCCTTGCTTCCTAGAGAGAGAATTCGAATTTTCCTAAAGAGTTAGTGAGAAATTCGAGTTGTAGGATTATTAGGGTTTTTAAGAGAAGAAAAAAAAAGGAGTTTTGTTGTTGTCTTCTCCACTTTTGCGCCACCATCAATTTGGTTCAAGAAGGAGTTCTTGAATCAAAAACTCTGTAGATACAGTCTCTGGTTCTTTTGGTGAAAAGAATAGAAGGCGCTCTTGGTGCCCGATAAACTGTTCGTGTGGATCACCGGTGGAGGAAGGACGCTGATAGTGGACTTCTCGAACTCGCCTAAGTACAACCAAGCCGATTGAAACTTTGAGGTATACCACTTATCTAACGAGTTTTAAATTCAACTAGCGGATCTCGGGTGGGAAATCTTGGGCAGCGCATAAAATTTTTGTTTATACTTTTGCTTCCGCTGCGTGTTTTGCTCCGGGATTTCCCAACAGTGGTATCAGAGCCAGGTTAGTCCTGGATTTGAAATCGTGTTTTGTGTACATGTTGTTGGGAATTGTGCCCTAGGGCCAATCCTCTTTTATGTATGTTATGAACATATGGATTAATTTATAGAGATAAATTAATGGTTTTCACATTATTAGCATGTTTACTGTGATGACGTCCATGATTAATTATAAGATAATTAATCTAAAACTGTCCCTGATCGATTGTTTTCGTGGGAGCAAAAATGAACTAAGATCAGCATGACCTCGGTGCATAGAGATGCACGCACTAGATGCTGGAACGAGAGTCATGGTGCAATTACGTAAGGGGTTACGAGTTGCTGGACTGACCCGGAGAGTCTTGCATGGGTTTAGTCATCAGCTTGCCTCTCCTGTACGCCTGTCACGACGCCTTAGACCTGAGGTCATCATTATTCCGGCGTTGCAGTTGTCAGACTTTGGCTTAGTCTAACGTTGCCCATAGCAAGGTAGCCATAAGGGCTAAGTACGGGTTTGGTTGATTGCCGTGCTGAGGAATGTGGATTGACCAAAAAGGGATTTTGTTCCCCATTAAGTTGGGAGATATCTTACTGGCGCCCTCGATGAGTCTGTCCAAGGAAAGAGTGGCCACTCAGTATATTGGGACTTACTCAAGGAGATCGAGAAAGTAAAGGTTTGGATCATGGATGACTTTCCTGTGCCTGATCCATGACCAAGATATCGTAGAACAATAGGGTCGGTGTCAAGGAGGTGATGGAGATTGTGCCCTAGGGTCAATCATCCTATAGATATGTTGGGAACATATCAATTAATTTATGGAGATAAATTAATGGTTATCATATTATTAGCATGTTTACTATGATAACAGTCCATGATTAACTATGAGATAGTTAATCTAAACTGTCCCTGGTCTCTCATTCGAGTGGGAACTTGAATTGAAGCAAGACCAGCATGACCTCGGTGCATGGGGATGCACGCACTAGATGCTGGGACGAGAGTCATGGTGCAATTATGTAAGAGTTACAAATTGCTGGACCGACCCGGAGAGTTCTGCATGGGTTCAGTCATTAGCTGGTCTCTCCTGTACAATCTGTCATGATGCCCTTAGACCTGAGGTCTTGACTATTCTGGCATTACAGTTGTCAAACTTTGGCTTAGTCTAACGTTATCCGTAACAGGATAGCCATAAGGGCTGAGTACGGGTTTGGTTGATTGTCGTGCTGAGAATGTGGTTGACCAAGATGGAATTTTGTCCCTCATAGAGATG
>QANZ01039211.1:11112-65555 GCA_003254925.1 Chamaecrista fasciculata
TTTTAAAATTAATTAAATAATAAATAATGTACTAATAAATAATATACCAACAAAATAATAAATTACTAATTATAATTAAGAAAAATTTTATATATAATAAAATTAACATTTAACATGTCATAATTAAATTAATAAATAGTCATTATAATATAAATATAATCAAATAAACACAATAAGGAAACAAACTAACAAGGAAATAAATCACAATTGAGTCGAACAATAAAATGAAAATAAACCACCAAGAAGAAAATAATCTATAATCAAAGAATTAAATCACAATCAAGTAGTACAAAAAGAAATAAACTACTAACAAAGAAATAAATCACAATCATGCAAAAAAAAGGAAATAAATTAAAAAAAGAAAATAAAGCACACTAAGAAAATAAGCCCTAATTAGACACCAGGCCTATCAACCCTATTCACTTTTTTGAACAAAGCAAGCGACGGCAAAGAAGAAGCATGTCACGACGACGATGAAAGAAACAGAGCAGCAACAAGATCTGGTTTGATTTTTGAGAAAGGAAGCGGCTATCTCTATTGCTTTGAAGAACAATAGTATTTTATTCTCAATCTCAACCTTGCTTTGAAGATGCTTTCAGATCGTTGTGCTCCTCTCACTCATAACCCTTCTTCTTCTTCTCCTTCCCAATCTTCTTCTTCTTCTCCTTCTACTGCGAAATCCCTCAAGTCCAACAAGCTGAACCGGCTGAACCCGTAGAACCGCCGGTTCACTCCGGTTTTGCGGTTCTTGACCGGTTTGGGCGGTTTTTGGCCAGTTCTCTCCGTGGCCGATTCTTTGGGTGACTCGGACCGGATCAGTGTCCAATCCCCGGTTCAACCGGCCGGTCCGGTTTTAATAACCCTGAATCTATGCAATAACCATAGGATGGTGAGACTCCACCGAAGAGGGGCCAACATCCTCCCTATATGAACTGTTATTAGAAGAGGAAACTAGATTACGTAAGAACTCAGTGTCTACTACAAAATTAGTTATACATGTAGCATTACCAAAAACAGAAAGAAAGAAATCTCTGGGATGTTAGACGATGTGTTCAGATTGTCTCATTCCTCAGTCTCCAAATAGTGTCCATGTAAGCCAAACGCCTTCTTATAGTATTAACCAGAGTAAGAAAAACCGGACTGGACCGGGCGGTCCGACCGGCGAACCGGCGAAGCGGTGCCCAAGCCGGTCCGGAGGATGCTTTCAATGATGGATAAGAATGGTAAAAGTTGGATTGATTGAATAATGGAAGCAGGGTGGGTCAAAGGCAGAGGATATGGGGTAAAGTCACCATAAATATCTAATAATGAGGACAACCATTTCTGTCCTCATTGCTGCCTTTATTTCTTTAAAGTTTAATCTCTGTTTCAATGCATTCGCATTACAGACGGAATTTAGTTCAGTGGTGTGAACTGTGAACACACATTGATTGATCATACAACTCATACTTTTTTAAAATGAAAATACTAACATTAAACACAAGAAAAGGAATACAGCAAATTTGGTCTTAGGTGCATATACCAGACCAATTCAAAGGTATCATCCTCACAATAAATTCCCCAAAAAACAGAGGGATTCCCTTAGCAGAGTATTTTAATTTTTGAATTTTTCTAGGCAGTGCTTAAAA
This sequence comes from Chamaecrista fasciculata, assembly GCA_003254925.1. NCBI lineage: Eukaryota > Viridiplantae > Streptophyta > Magnoliopsida > Fabales > Fabaceae > Chamaecrista > Chamaecrista fasciculata. Next base: position 12,741 of record QANZ01039211.1, read on the forward strand.
AGTTTCGAAAATGTTATATATATATATGATAAAAAGTAATTTTAGTTATTATTTTAGTACATTTTTTCAATTCAAAAAAAAAAATTTAGTACATTTTTAATATTTCTAAAGTTTTTGAAAATGTGTTTTAAAGATATTGATTAAAAAAGTACTAATCTAATTATATAGAATACTTAGTACATTTGTAATTTTGTATTTTTCTTATAAAATTAATCAATAAAACACAAATATATACCAATATAAAATTTGTATGATAACTAAGTAATAATAAAAAAAACTTTTGTATGATCATTTGTAAAAAAAGAATATAAATAAAATTTATAATTGAAATAATATTATGAAAAGTATATAAGAAGGTTTACATTCTTTTTCTTAGAAAAATATTTATTTATTTATTTCATATATAAATGGTTATGATTTTTTTTTGTTTATTTATCTTTGTGAAATTCAATTGTCATAATTGACTTGCCATTTTACATAAAACCTGCCATATGTGTGCATTAAATACTTCAACTAAAAATTAGATAAGCCTGAAATTAGCTAGAAATTGCACTCTTCTTTGGAGTTGGAGGGATATGAGTGTTTGTTCTTCTTGAAAATATTGACAAGACATTTTTTGTTATGTATTTACCAAAAGAAAAATATGCCATTCTTTTTCTGCCAACTTGTTCAAGATGGTCCATGTCTGAATATGTGGTGATTGGTAAACTTGGTAAATGGTCAGACATGTCAGTTGCACCCCATATATTTTTTTTGAGCAATCCACCCCTTAATTTCATTTGTTGTTTTTTTCTTTCTTTTATTTAAGACCTTTCGTTCATCTCATCCATAAATGAATTTTAACTTCACTAGATGCAAAAGAAGGTTATTCTCAGTATATGGAAAGCAAAGTCCGAATTCCACATTATATATATATATATATANTTATGCCGTGTCATATAATTTTAAAAATTTAACAAATCAATATATATGTTTCTATATCATATTTTATATTCGTGTGAGTATTCATGATTTATGAATTTTAATTAAACACATTTCGCTGGTTGTGGTCCAATTATTTGATGCATGAAGTTGGAGGAGCGTCTTAAGTACGAAGATATGTAATTATCTAAGTCTCAAAGTCTTCAAACTTATTGAGGCAGTCATTTTGATATGATATAATTTTTAATTTGATGTGTATGAAATAATTAGTTTTATCAATCTTTTCGGCCATAATGCGCTAATTTTTGGATATCTTTTTGTTGATAGTTAATAATCAATCTCTAATCCTATTGAAATTTATTATTCAATGAATAAAAGAACTTTTTTTTGGCCAGACAGAATAAAGAACTGATTTCGAAACTTGTTGCATACATATATTGTTCTAAGGATCAGTTTTATCACTTGAAGAAAAAACAAGAATTTTAAAATCAAATTAAACTATCATCATTTTATATGAGTGAATTATCCTAAACAATCAGAATCTGAATGCTGAAACCTGCGTTCTCACCTCCTCATCCTCATTGAGCAATAACTAAAATATGTACACACTTACGAGTCAGAAGTTATAAGGGTTTAAGCAAATATTAATTGTTTTTCTTCTTACTCGTGTTTGTTGCTTATATTATTCCTTAATTACTAAATTAGTTTCTCTGACAAAATGCATTAGATGTGATGCGAGAATTTATAGATTAGTATTGCTATTTGACAATTTGTCTTCACAAGGATTACGACTTAATTTAAGAGATAGGAGTTAAACAATGTTTTTATTAAAATCGTATCTCTTCAGGAAATGATTAAAATAAATTCCACATATGTGGTTGAGGTAAGCGACTACTGAAATCATGGTTAGATAGACATTTCAAAAACGCAAGTTTTTGTTTTTTAAAAACTCATTGTAAAGGTTGGCAAGTGTCACTATTCGAGAGAATCTTAGGGTACGGTTAGATATGCGATTTTTTTATTTATATTTGATTTGATTTATCGAATTCTTGATATTATTTTCTCACTACAGCAGAAAAAACAACAGAAATAAAATGAAAAGAGTGTAATTTGAGAAGACCCCACCTCTTTCCAGCAGCATTTACTTTGAGAAAACAAAAAATCTTCAATTTTGAGATGGGCACATCGATCTTAATTAGATTCTACTTCTTGTTAGGTCACTTTTGATGTTTGCAGGCAGCCTACTATAACATACTATATTATAATATATACACACACTTATAGAGACACATAAAACCACAATTAGAAATTTTAAGATTTTTGTAAACTAGTCGATCACATCAGATGTTTCACTACCATAATTTATTTTTAATAACTTACTAATAAGTGATTAGTAAGAATAATAGATACTTTAAGTCCCATAAATATTTGTTGAAAATATTATTAGAAGAAACTTTAACTCAAATAAAAATTAGTTTTTATCTAAAAAATTGAGTGTTGTGTAAAATGTTATTAAAATCGGGTTAGAAAGTGACCCGAACAGACTTTGAGGTCACGAGTTGATTGGTTCAATTAGTTGGACTAACAGTCAAACCGGATAACGTCACAAATATATAAATAAAATAAATATTAATTTTTTAAATATAAATATTCTATAATTAATAAAATGTAACTATAAACTTTATATATTAACGAGATATACTTGTGAATTCATAATTTTATTATTTTATATAAATAAAATATATAAAAATTACAACATGAATAATTATTAGATTGGTAAATGAAGAAAATGAATTTTTTTCTTTGTTTTAATAGATTTACAATATTTTTTATTGAGTTCTATATTTTTTTTTATATTTAGCCCACAAAACCAACAAAACAAGCTAAAAATGTTTTTTTCATAAGAAATATTGACTTGGCCAATTTTTTAAAAATTGCTTCATGTCATGGTTCAACCCAGATTAAACCAGTCCGAAGCGATTTTGAACAATTCAAAGTGATTTAACCTTGGTTGTTTGTTAAAAAAAAAAAAAAAACCTCTTGAATGGTCTAATGATCTAAACTGAGCTATTTTCACTATCAAATCTCGGACCAATTTGACCGTCCGGTCCATATTTCGTGACATTGTTTTTGACCTTAAGAAACGAAATAGAAAATAATAAAATATCGTCTTTTTTTAATTATATTGATATGGGGTTTGATTAAATAGAAATCATTGTGATTAAAGATCATGACTCATGACTCAACTCATGTTACCCAAGTTTTACTTTCATCCTGATTCACGATTCCCATTTTACAGTGTCATAAACCTCCCACTCCCACTGTCCCACATGCCACATGTGTTCCACAGTTCACAGAGGAGAAGAGAGAAGGGTCAAGGGACCCACTTATGCATTATCTAATGGACAAATCACTAAGGTACAAACAATTCTGGAATTGGAAAGGTAAATGAAAATCCTACGAATATGATTACAGAGAGAGAGGGTCTTCTTCTTTTGGTTGGAGGAGAATTCAATTGAATCGTGCAACATGTGGTGGTTGCGACCTCTGTCAAAGACCAAATCAAAGTGTGCCTTTTTTCACACCCTTCCCTCATTTCTATTTATTTATGTGATTCTTCTTCGCAGATACTATCGCAAATTACGTTCTCGGATTTTTATGTCCCAGAAACTTGTAAGTAAATATCCCGTTTTTACTGGAAACTTGTTCGAATTGGTGGGCTGCGTGCTAGACAGCGATTGAAGGATTCTTTTCTTGAGCTTTCAAAGCTTTAACTTCGCTTTTTGTCTGCTTTCTGGGTTGTTAGAGTCTTCAGTCACATGCCTATATAGGAGCCTTCAAAACTCTTCCTTCCTTTTTAGTCGCCGTTTGGCTTCAAGGTAATCTCACATATTCACTCTCCTTCTTCTTGAGCTCTCTCTCTCTCTCTCTCGTTTTTCTTTGTATTATTATATTACGCATGTGGGTCTTCCCCAACTTATTTATATAACTCAAAGTTCCCTCTTTGGAATTTCTGAGCTGGATTGGTTATGCTGGTAGACTTTGAGAATATTGAATGCAACAAAAGTATGGATAGATTGCTCTTTTTAGATGCTAAATGCTGAATCTGGATTTCTGGGGTCTGTTTTGTGCCTAAATGAGTTCTTCCCAATCTTTGAACCTGTGGTTTTTACCTTATAAGGAACTTAATACTGTTGTACCATTTGACAGGTGCTTCGTTCTTCCAGACTCATGTTGGTTTAAACCTAAGAATCCAAGCAGCAAATTGCAGATTCTTCATGGTTATGGCAAGGACACTATTCCTCTTGGTTTTCTGCCTGTGGATTCCCACACAAGTGGTGGGTAGGACTGGAAATACCATTGCAAATAATAGTAAAGTTGCTCCAAGACCAGCTGTTGTGAGAATCGGAGCACTGTTCACCCTCAATTCCGTCATTGGAAAATCCGCTAAACCTGCAATTTTAGCTGCCATTGATGATGTTAATAATGATACAAGCATTCTCCCTGGTACTCGTATGGATGTTATTGTACATGATACAAACTGTAGTGGGTTTCTTGGAACAGTGGAAGGTATTTACCAAAACTCAGAAACTTAAGTAGTTACAAACTTCTGTTTCTTTGGTCAATTCAAAACTGATTTTGTTCTAACTACCAGAAAAACGGAAAAATAAGTTTTGGTGGAAAATAATTATTTTCAAAACTTGGTGTATGTGTGCTTGTGTTACTTATCAAGTACAAGTTTATTGGTATTTCTTAATAGTATCCTTCTAGCTATTGTATTCGCATGGTATGTTTTAGTTTGCAGATTTCAGGTTCACTTTTATACAGATTACGGGGTCTGTTTGGGAGCAATATGATTTTAATCCAAGTTCAACCAAATGGATGGGATGAGATTATTTTTTAATTGGATGAGATGATGTATTGGTGTTTGGGTGATTTTAGAGAAAATGATGTTAAATAGGGTGTGAAATTATATAAAAGGGTATGTAATGATTGTGTTTGGTAGAAATAAGTTTATGGATTTTTGTAATTTGTATAGGGGTAGAAATGGTAGGAAATAATGAGATGAGATGGAGATAATAAGATGAGATGATAGGTGTTTGGTTGTGTTTTGATTGGAATAATATTGAGATGAGATGATATTGGAAAGTGTGATATTGTATTGGAAAGCGAGGATGAGAAAATTTTGGATGAATGGTTAGAGGTCAATCTAAGTGGATGAGATGATGGGCTAAAATGAAAATAATATTGGAATTATTTTTAAGAATACAATTTGGTCCATAAATTTGTACCGGTCCTATTAATCAATCCCAAACATGTGTAAATGATAACTTGAGGCTTACATGAAATCCCAGTCATCAATAATCGGATCTATTTGTGAAATCCAACGAAAAAAAATAACAAAGAATAGTTTGAGGACCATAATGCAAATAACAAAACAACACAAAAATGTTTGGTCAATGGTTCATTTTGATCCAAAATGTATGCCCTAATATTCATTTGGTCCATTATGTTTCAAAATGTTCATATTGGTCCTAAATGTTGGCAAAATGATTCATTTTGGTCCTAAATACAGGTAAAATGTTTCGTTTTGGTCCCAATCAAATAGAGAAAGTATTCTTTGAGAACAATACGTAGCTCTAAACAAGCCATATTCAATAGTTTGGACCAAAATGAAACATTTTGCAAATATTTAGGAGCAATTTGAATATTTTGAAATATAATGGACCAAAATGAATATTAAGGCATACATTTAGTACTAAATTGACCCTTTAACCCTATATTTTTCCATCCTGTACATACACGTGGGTCATTTTGTATTTTTTCCATTCAATACATTACCGTTATTAGATTTAGGAGTCCTTTAATTTGACAAAAAAAAATATAGATAGAACCATTGTCCACCTATATAGAACATATCCAAACTAGTACTGGTTAAGTGTTTTTTGGAACCTTCATCTCATCTCATCTCATCCACATCATCATCTCATTCACAACATCATCACATTTTTTTTACAATTACTAATCTATCCAATCCTAAGATGAGATGATGATTGAATGAGATGGGATTAAGATGATGATGTTCCCAAACAGGCCCGATGGCAAGATATAATTTTCATTTTAAGAGTATCAAAGTTAGCTGCTTCAATTTTGGCTGCCATGCATGTGAAATATCTGATGATTCTTATTTTATCGCTTCAGTCTGCTGTATTTTGCCGCTGTATTGTAATACGCAGTTGAAATAAGCTCAGTATGCATAAATATTTCCCTATATTTGTTGCCATATGAATGAATAGGGAATCATTTATTGCGCAAGTACCTGAATTTTGAATCATCTTATATTTATATTTTCTCTTATTGTCTCCTCTCTCTTTATCTTTGGAGAAAGAAGTCAACAAGCTTGATTGGGTTTGCTGATCATGTAGCTCTGCAGTTGATGGAGAAGGATGTGTTTGTTGCAATTGGCCCACAATCATCAGGAATAGCTCATGTCATCTCTCATGTTGTTAATGAGCTCCATGTTCCTCTTCTATCATTTGCTGCTACAGATCCCACTCTCTCTGCTTTGCAGTACCCCTATTTCATCCGTACTACCCAGAACGACTATTTTCAAATGCGTGCGATTGCAGACTTGATTGACTATTACGGATGGAGGGAGGTAATTGCCATTTTTGTAGATGATGATAATGGAAGAGGTGGAATTTCGTCATTGGGCGATGCCTTGGCAAACAAACGTGCCAAGATTTCTTACAAAGCTGCTTTTACTCCCGGAGCCCCTATGAGTAATATCAGTGACTTGTTGAATGAGGTCAACTTGATGGAGTCACGGGTCTATGTTCTCCATGTTAATCCTGATTCTGGTTTGAATATCTTTTCTCTTGCCAAGAAGCTAGGAATGATGGGCAGTGGCTATGTTTGGATTGCAACAGATTGGCTTCCTTCACTGCTGGATTCATCCGATCCAGTTAACCCTGACACATTCAATCTGTTACAAGGGGTTATCGCTTTACGCCATCATACTCCTGACACTGATCTCAAGAAAAAGTTTATCTCTAGGCTAAAAAATCTTAAAGACAAGGAGACTGCAAGCTTCAATTCTTATGCACTCTATGCATATGATTCTGTTTGGTTAGCAGCCCGTGCCCTTGATACTTTCCTCAATGAAGGTGGAAATATATCGTTCTCTAATGACCCCAGATTGCATGACACGAACGGAAGCATGTTGCATTTGGCATCACTGCGTACTTTTGACGGCGGCCCACAGTTTCTCCAGACAGTCCTTAGAACCAACTTTACTGGGCTGAGTGGTCAAGTTCAATTTGATGTGGACAAGAATTTTATTCATCCAGCATATGATATTCTAAACATTGGTGGATTTGCTCGTAGAATTGGTTATTGGTCTAACTACACTGGTCTGTCAATTGTAGCACCTGAGATTTTATATACAAAACCTCCTAACACTTCAACTAGCAATCAACATCTTAATGGTGTGATATGGCCAGGAGAGACTACAACTAAACCTAAGGGATGGGTGTTCCCCAACAATGGAAAGCCACTTCGAATTGCAGTGCCAAACCGAGTAAGCTACGTGGAGTTTGTCGCCAAAGACAAGGATCCCCCAGGGGTTAAAGGTTATTGCATCGATATCTTTGAAGCAGCCATAAACTTGTTGCCTTATCCTGTCCCGCGTGAGTACATATTATATGGACATGGCGATAGAAATCCTGACTACAATGCACTTGTTAGTGATGTTGCGCAAAATGTGAGTTTCCAAAATCTAAATTGCAATTTCAATTTAATATTCTCCTTTCTTGCCCTAGGAAACATAGTGCTTGGTCTAACAAGGTTTGGAAGTACCAGTATCCATGAAGAAGACTGATTTAATGTAGAGCATATATCTGCTTTTCATGTCATTTTAAACCATACCTGGTTAAAATTCTGAAGCTATTTGTTTGATCTTGTTATTTATTCTTTTTTCAGAAATATGACGCAGCCGTTGGAGATGTTACAATTGTCACAAACAGGACAAGAATTGTGGATTTTACTCAACCTTACATGGAATCAGGGCTAGTTGTACTTATTCCAGTGAAAGAATTGAAGTCAAGCCCTTGGTCATTCCTCAAGCCATTCACTGCTCAAATGTGGTGTGTCACCGGTGCCTTCTTTCTTTTTGTGGGAGCCGTTGTATGGATTCTTGAGCACAGGCTCAATCAGGAGTTCCGTGGTTCACCAAGGAAACAACTTATGACAATTTTGTGGTTAGTATTTATGCTTTAATCTGTTTAAAGTATGAACTTTGTTGTTGCTGGGGAATAAAATATTGTATTTCATGTCAGACTGTGGTTAAGTTATTTCATATGGCTGTAGGACTTGAAGAGAATATATAATTTCAAAACTTGGGAGTTTTTTTTTTTCTAATATGTCTTTTTTAGCTTTAGGTGCTTCTGCATTGCTTGGTTTAGCTCTGTAAAATAAAGTCCAAAGTATTTTTCCTTTTGGATTTTGCTCAATTAAGCTTCTGTTTTGCAGGTTTAGCTTCTCAACAATGTTTTTCTCACATAGTATGTACTTCACACAATCTCATATTTGGCAATGTGCTGACTTTAATTTACGTGTAGCAAGTTTTTGACTCATTGGCTGCGTTGATAATTTACAGGAGAAAACACAGTGAGCACTCTGGGGAGGCTGGTGTTAATAATATGGCTTTTTGTGGTGTTAATTATCAATTCAAGTTACACTGCTAGCCTGACATCTATCCTCACAGTGCAGCAACTTTCATCGCAAATTGAGGGAATCGATAGCTTGGTGTCAGGTACTCAACCTATTGGAGTTCAAGAGGGTTCATTTGCACGGAGATATCTGATAGATGAACTGAATATAGCTGAATCTAGGATAGTGACATTGAAAAACCAGCAAGCTTATGTCGATGCCCTTCTTCATGGACCCAAAGGTGGAGGTGTAGTGGCTGTTGTTGATGAACTTCCTTATGTTGAAATATTAATGTCCAACACCGATTGTAAGTTCAGAACTGTAGGACAGGAGTTCACTAAAAGTGGATGGGGATATGTAAGTATCTTCCATCTTAACCCATTATTAGTATTGCACAAAGTTTAAGTATTGTTTTCATGTTTGTTGTTTGATTTGATCCCAGGCATTCCAGAGAGACTCTCCCCTTGCCGAGGACTTGTCAACCGCTATTCTTCAGCTATCGGAGAGCGGCGATCTGCAAAAGATTCACGACAAATGGCTTTCAAAACAAGGATGTGGTGCACAAGTGAGTGATATTGATTCAAACATGCTGTCTCTGAGTAGCTTCTGGGGCTTGTTTCTGATATGTGGGATTGCATGCTTGCTTGCTCTCATAGCATTCTTTGCGAGGGTGTTTTGTCAATATATGAAATTTATACCTGAGGAGGGTGAGGAGGCTGAAGAACAAATTGAACCAGTGAGGTCTAGAAGGACAAATAGAACCACTAGCTTCAAGAACTTGATTGGTTTTGTGGATAAAAAAGAAGCAGAAATTAAGGAGATACGCAACAAACGCAGACGTAGCCAGAGTTTGGAGTTGGACAGGCAATTCAATCATTCAACCACTTAAGTAACTTTGTACAGTTTTTGTTTAGGCTATTAATATTGTATCACACAACACTAGTTAGTCTATACTCCACATTTAATATGTATATTTCCTCCTCCTTCGTCAAACTATGACTGCAACAATGTCATTTACACAGTAGAGTTGTACAAGATTACAAGGTTACAAACCTGAAAAAAAAGTAAGATAATAATGTTTGTAAGATTTTGTACAAACTCTGTTAATTTTATTTTTGTAGAAGTTAAATATGTGTGTGTGATCAGTGATGAGTTGGAAACTTGTAAATCACACCAGTAATTATATACAGGATGAAATATTGTACTTTAAATCTAACCTGATATATGATAGTTTTAGTGAAGTAGGGCAACATTATAAATAATGTTGAGATATGAAACTATTTAAATAAATATGTAATAATTGTAGTAGGTAAGGAATGACATATATATTTTCTTTTATATATTATTTATTATTAAAAATTTATTTGAGTAAATTTATTTAAGTAATTGTAATTATAATAAATATTTTGATTAGTAGAAAATATTTAGAAAGTAAAAATTACTTACAGACTCTATTTCATCATTATTTACACATCATCTAAAACTATCAATTTAATAAAATTTCATTAGCACAAATATTAATACAAATTTTAATAATTTATTTTGTTTCTTTAATGTTTATTTCGTTATAATTTTAAAATATTTATATGAAAACTACAAAGCTGGATTTGCATAAATCTAACCTTGAGTTCACAGTGAAGTGCAGTCTCCGGAGACTTGAGGTCGTCGGATCCTGCAAACGAGAATGCATAGGGGATTCCCTGTGATTCTTCTCCGATGCTTAAGTCAGATTGTTGATCGAGTAAAGGAAATAGTATTTTTCTTGATTAAGAATGGTTACCTTCGAATGTGTGTGGTCAGCTTGTATTTATCCACGTCCCTTTTGCCTCACGTGGGTACAAAGGGAACGTTGAGGGTGTTTTCGGGAATGCATAGTGAGTGGGTTGTTGTGTCTTGTTGATCTGACTCGACAGCTGTCACTGTCGAGCTGCAGTGGGGTGCCTATCCTTCCTTTTTGGGAGTCAGTGATAGCCAAGAGTGCTTTTCACCATATCCCTGCGTACGGAGGGTGGTTTGGGTATTTTGCGTGTGTGTTTTTGCCCAAACGTACGCTGTGACTGGTGTAGCCTTACCTGGTCACGTGGTCTCAAAGGATCTTCGCATTAAATGCCAATATCTTGGCATTTAATGCTTGAGTGGGAGGGGACCCTGCTGGTTTACTTTTGGCGTCGAGTCTTCCTTGTCTTGTTTTTTCCTCTTTATCGCCGGGTGATCTTTGTCCTTCGTATGTAATTTAAAGGATGTATATCACTAGTCCCTCCTAAAAGTCCGAGGGGGGGGTCGTCGGCGCCACCCTCCGAATAATGGTTATCCGCCAACCCTCGAGGGGTGTATATCACTAGTCCCTCCTTATAATTTTTTTATTTATCGTAATTATTATTTATATAAAAATTATTAAATAAAAACACTTCCAAACAGGGACTCCCCCACACACTAACAAAAATAATGGAGGACAAGGACTTCTGATCCACAAAATCTATAAATCGCATGTGTTTGTTTGATGCATTCATGGGAACAAGTGTTCATTGTACCCGTGGCATCGAGTCATTTTCTAAGTGTAAATTTATTTCCTAGCCCAAGACAAAACAACACACACATAAATGCAAAGTGATATTCACATGCATTTAAATGTTTTTCTTAAACATAATGATATTTCATAAATGATATGAGATAATAATAATAATAATGTAAACAGAAATACATGAGAGATATGAGATATGAGATAAAAGTCACGTAGGTGGCAAGAGATTATTCATCTAAAGAACAACCTCCATATGGGATAGTGCCACCTGGTAGGGTACTTAAACCGTCACCATCAAAGGGGAAAAAAAGAAAGCAAAAGGACAATGACGTTTTAGATTCTTCCCGGTTTAACATGATTTGGTATGATCTCTAATACTATTCACTGTCACACACCACTAACAATTGTATTTCAAGGAACTTATTACTTGTGTAGTTATGTTATGTAGTATCATAAACATAGCCAAGTGTTGCTTCCATTTCTTTTTATTCTTTTCCTCATCTATCTGGAGGGAAATTTTTTGAACATAAAAATAAAATTAAATATATTACAATTACCCACTTTTGAGTGGAGTGAAATTCCCAGCACGCCCCTGATTTGAATTAGGGATAGAGAGATTTGTTGGTGAATTTTCCGGGTCAACTAGATCCCGTTAAAATAGTCATGATGAGGGTAAAGACTGAAAAAACTAAAAAAGTCGTTGTAACTGAAAGCATAAAAGATTAACAAAATAGATAAAATTGGGAGGATGAAATTCCAAGAACACCCTTAGTTCTTAAAAATATGAGAGAAGCATAAGCTGAGGTTTCATTTTTTTTTTCATGGCCAAAAACAGGCTTGAAGAAGAAGCTGAGGCTCCTCTCACCTGAACTTGAGGCCATCCCTTCAAAAATAATATAATAATAGTAATAAAATATGCCTAAGCTCTGTCGGAAATTCTCTCAGTTCACCGGAATTTGTGTTCACCACCGCATTACCGTTCTCCGGCGATGCATTCTCCGACTTCTCCAACGCTACTTGCTGTGTTCCGGAGGGAAGCCTTCTAACTACCTCATGCTCCAACATTCCACCGCGCCTTCTCCTTCGCCGTCGCCGTTGCAGCCTCAGCCTCCGCCGCCGTCCGCCGGCGAAGTTCAGTTATCGCCGCCTGTGTTTCACGACTCCGATTTGGTTGCTCTCAAGATCAGCCTCTTGGGTGACTGCCAAATAGGAAAGACTAGTTTTCTGGTTAGTCTTTCTCTCGCTCTCGCTCACTGTTTTTCTTTGGAGTTCTTGATTTTCGATGAAATTCGATTTTACGAATTATACTATGTTTCGCTGCTTTTATTAATTTGTGTTGTGGTTTTGATTTTTGGGATGAAGGTAAAATATGTAGGGGATGAGATTGAACAGGGAGGCAAAGAGAAGAACGGATTAAACCAGATGGACAAAACTTTAGTTGTAGAAGGAGCACGAATTTCATATTGTATCTGGGAAGTAGAAGGTAGAAATTAGACGCAAGGATCAAGATGTTGTAATTAGTTAATTACTGATTTTGGCATTAATTGTATCAAAAATAATTAGTTTTCCTAATTAACAGGTGATGGAAGATCACAGGACCAGATCCCAGTGGCTTGTAAGGACTCCGTGGCAATCATGTTCATGTTTGATCTAACAAGTCGCTGTACATTAAACAGGTAATTTTTATTATTTTGGATTTTAGTATCATTTAACAAAATTGTTTTCATTGTTTTAAAATTCTTTTGATTTTTTTTTGGTCCTTTCGTCAGTGTGAAATGGTGGTTTAATGAAGCCAGGAAATGGAATCAGGTAAAATCAAGATCTGTTTGTTTGCAATTTAGTTGCCAATATATATTCTGATGGAGGCGCAAGAGTTTTACAATGCTGTGTGGTTCGTGTTGCAGACGGCAATTCCAGTGATGATAGGAACCAAGTTTGATGATTTCATTCAGCTTCCTATGGATTTGCAATGGACTATCGCTAATGAGGTAAATAATACAGCTTATTCTACTAATGTAATGTAGCGTAAGTTGGATCTTTCTTTATCAAACCCAGAACATAAAAAAGATAGAAAGAAGCCATTAACTTAGTGTTTAATACTATAATAAATCCCCATTTAGGTTTTACAATTATTTTTCTGGACTCCGTAACACTGCACTTTTAAGTGAGTTTTAGAAAATTTGTTGTTTACCCCTAAACAAGTGAGTTTTTCCTTTGGCCCAAAAAACAAAGCGAGTTTTTCCGATATGTCATTTTATTTTCTCACACCTAGGCCTAGTCTTTCAACAGTTTTAAAGGGCTATTCTTGTCAAGATGAATATTGTAGAAACCTTCAGAATCATCTGGTGCCATAGAAAGCATTATCAATCAATTAATCAAACCATTTTAGACTTAAATCTCTTGCGTTTTTGTTTGACGTCACATTCTCACAAGATTAAAAAAAAAAAGAGAAAACACACTATTCTATCCAAAATTTTAATTGAAATACACTATTTGATTTTTAAATGGTTAATTATTTGATTCTTAATATCGAATTATTCTTTGAATTTAAATTGATTTTATATTTTATATTTTTATATTTATATTTAATTAATATCTTTTGAGCCCTGAGTTTTTTATTAGTGTAAATTTAGAGATTAAATAATAGGTTTACTTTTTAAAAAATTGTAATCAAAATTTGTCATTATCAATACAGTAAATGCTTGGAAACTAAAAGAGGCCTCTTGCTTTTATTCATACATTTTGCATTCCTATGTTAATTGCCTTCCGTTTCAATCACGGCCCAAGTGAAAGGGACTGAGACACACAAACACAATCACAGCCCAAATAAAAGGTTGAACGATGACAAACTTCATAGGAAGATCCAAACAAGTTAATTAATGACCCCATCTTTTAAAATTAAGAAGATAGAGCATGTAACAACTCACCTTCTCATATCCCCTTCAATATATGATAATTAAGTGAGTGATGTTAATATTATGCACTAGAGTGATCAAGAAGTGATGTTGGTTAATTGGTATGTTTTTAATATTTGTTACAGGCAAGAACATATGCAAAGGCCATGAATGCGACGCTGTTCTTTTCCAGTGCAACCTACAACATCAACGTGAACAAGATCTTCAAGTTCGTCACGGCCAAACTCTTCGACCTGCCCTGGACAGTGGAAAGAAATCTAACTGTTGGAGAGCCCATCATAGATTTCTAATCTAATCTGTACATAAAAACTACCTTCAAGTGCGTTTTCTTCTCAAGTAATCCAGATTCAAAAGCCAACCGGCCCTGAACTCTGATGGATGATGATCTCGTTCAGGGCATTCGAGTTGTTAGCTATTGCATGAAGATAATGTAGAGAGAAGAAACAAGGCAAGTATTCTTTCCCACCTTCATGGAAGTGGAAGATCTTGCACTAGCAGCACTTGTCAAATAGGGACCTTTTTTTACCTTTTACAGTGAAAGGGGAAACAAGGGAACTGAGAAATAAAAAAGGAAAAATGTTAGCGGATGGCCAAGGTAAAGGTATCCATGACTAGCTGTATAATATACTTGAGTTGTCACTGTCATAGTGGAATAGTGCCATTTGGCTTACTTCCGTTTCTACCACTTCAAATAAACTAATAATCTTTTACAAGGAAGAAAGAAACAACCAAAGAAATGGAAATTTTTCATATTTATAAAACCCACCAAGAATAAATGAACCTAGCCAATTATTATTGTAAGCAACGTTATAGTGGAGAACAAGGAGGTAAAACAAAGACAGATGAGATGGCCTTCACTCTTCATGAAACCTTTTTCAGGATTTTTGAGTTGGGACCGTAGGAAATCATGATTCCTAAGTTTTTGAAAACTCAGAGAAATGCCCAATTTGTGAGATGCGTAACCAGTGGCAGTATGTGTAGAGTTATGAAGGGGGTACAAACTATGGTAAAATTGCATAATTATTGCAATTTGACCCCCATCCACCAACCACCAATGCTGTCTGCAAATTTATAAGCTGACAAGAAGAACTGGATTGGTTGGAGACATTTGGAGTTGGAGGCGAAAAGAGTAATGTGTGGTTGCAATAGGATGAATGCCTTTTGGACGAGCTAACAGCTCTTTCTTACTGTCACTCGCTAATTTTTGTAAACCAAATCAACTAGGACAAAAGAAGTTCATTTCAATGTGCAAACCAGTAAGTCAGCGACGTATCTCTATTTAATGAACTGAATCAGCTTTAATTTAATTTAATGGAGTCACCCATCCCACATCCAGTTGTTCTTCACAATAAAATAACGTACGAGGCACCAACTTTTGCGAATCTAGATCAGGAAGATGGGTTTGTTGTTTTTGTGCAGAGCTATGGATTGAACAATAGAAAGAGAAAATGGGTATAGACGTATAGTTGTAAAAGTGGTAGACGCGACTCTGTTTGTGTTCTTCGTGGTAGTAGCATTGGCAGCTCCAATTATAGACTTGCATATCCTTGTACCTCACAATTACTTATCAGGCTTCCTTGTGGACCTGGTGGCTTGGTACATCAACGAGTATGACGACTACATTGTGGTGGAGAAGCCCCATTTCTTCTTGGGTGTGATTGGCCTTGAGCTTATCTTTCAATGCCCACTTGCCCTTCTCAACCTTAACGCCTTTCTCACTGCCAAGCCTTGGTTCAACACTGCCTGCTTGATCTATGGTGTCTCTATGTTGGTATGACTTTTTTTTTTCCTACCCTTCATGCAATGTCTTTCTCACAGCATTCTAGGATTAATGAAAAAGTACAATGCAATGTTGTGTTTTCAGCTGGCTGTGTTATCGGAACTGATAGGATCGAAATGGGCATCTTTTAGGCTATTGATGGTGTACTTCCCTTTTTTCCAGTTTTAGCAACTATAAGAGGGTTTTGGCCAAAAAAAAAAACTATAAGAGGGTTGCTACCACATTTGACATTCCACTCCAACAACACTTTCCAATGTTTCCAGTAAAAAGCTCAGGTCAAAGCGAGCTTAACTTGATGAGTTGATGGAGATTATGAAAATTTCCTCCACTATCCCCTGTCCTATTGAAATTTGTCTTGTTTATCATTCTTCAATTTCCAAAGTGTGGTGGGAGTGGAATGTGGTAGCAACCCTCTTAATATTGAATAGATTTCTAGTGATATTTTTTTAACTGAATAGACAGCCCATCAGAACATACAAGATGTAGATGGAAATCAAAATGTTAAAATAATATTTTGGTACCCTCACTTAAAAAAAAATTAAAGTAATTTATTTCAAAATCACAAGTTTTTTTTTATTCTATTCAGTGTAAATGAAAATTAGTCTCGTTTGAACTACATAAATAAATAAATTGAGGACCATATATAAAACTTATCAAATGATTTGTGAACCAATTCTAAATTTTTATAATTTCTAAGTGATAGTGTAATTATAAATTGATAGTAGAATAAAAAAAAAATATATATATATATATATAGGTTGTAAACCAAATAAATTATAAAGTACAAAGATATGAAGGAGAATAAAGAGAGAAGGAGATATACAAATTAGTCCATAAAAAGGGTTAGTTCTTCAAGAACTATTCTATATGATTCATGGATGTAGTTCTTCAAGAACTCATCCTCCTATCATCTTGTTATTATTACTCATTCACCAATGCGTACAAAGTGAAGTCTCCCTTATATAGGACTCTTGACATAAAAAAAGGTGGGTAGGTTACAAGCTTGCTATTAAGGACACCATACTGTGAGGGAAGTTATATGCCTTAAATCATACTAATGAGGGAATAGTTACACCATGAACTTAAGAGTATCATGAAGGAAATGTTACAAGAGAATAAGGATTCCAATAGTCATTTATCTTAATGACTTGTCATAGATGTGGTCATCCACACATCACATGCAGATATATGCATGTTTATAACACTTTCCCTTGGATGACCATATATTATGAATACATGCCTCATTAAAAACCTCGTTAAGAAAAACTCAATGGGATAAAAACTTAACAAGGGAAAAAGAGTACATTATTCATAATTTTTCCACTACAAATATATGCCTCATTAAAATCTTGCTAAGTAAAACCCACTGGGTCAAAAACTTAGCGAAGGAAAAAGAGTACATTATTTGCAACTGTTCCTTCCCCTCAAAATTGCACTTCATCTTCAAAATGTCTTGTTCTTCATCTTCAAGATGTTTGCGCTGATTCTTCCTTGCCTTTTGAAGATATTGAATTATAATATGCTAGTTACACTCACACGTGATATACTTCATAGATCTTCATTACACATAAAATCATTAATAAAAATAATTAGATATTTCACATAATTCTAATTAATAAAATCTCAGTCACATTATCAAACATAATATGACTTACTTCTTTGACAATGGTAAATATTTAAAAATAATAAGTAATTTTGACAAAATTGTATTTGCTTCTTGCAACTTATCAATCACAATTTTTTTTATAAACAAAATATTAATAAAGTTATCAATAATGATAATAATCAAATTGGTTTCAAGTACATCAATAATCTTTAAATCCATTGATCAATATAAGATTCTTGTAATCCCATTAAGAAAATACCTTCTTCAAAATTCTCAAGAATTAATATTATCAATTCTTTCTCTTTTTTTTTTAAAAAAATAAGTTACCAATAAAAATGAAAAAAATAAATTCACGACTCTTACATGATATAAAATTTTATTTAGTGATGCATATATTAAATATTTTATAACAAAATGTTAACCTTGCATATGTAGATTGTATGCTTCAGGCATTTCATATCCTTCAAAGATTTCATATAGATTGTATGCTTCATGCATTTCAAATCTTTCAAGAATTTCATATAGATTGCATGTTTCAAGTATTTCAAATCTTTCAAGAATTTTATATAGATTGTATGCTTCAGGCAATTCAAGTGTTCAAGAATTTCTTACTCATGAATATATAATGCATAATTTTCAATTTGGTATATACCCAAGTCTTTCCAAAGACTCGTAAAATCTTATTGATTGGTTCCATAGAAAACAATTTTATCTTCCCCTCGTTTCACATTTCATATGAGAAACCTTGCACTGCTAGTGCATTACATTTAACAAATTTATTTATCTTTTGTGTAAAAACTCATTTATACTTTATAGATTTTAACATCTTCAGGTGGTAAGACTACTGGTCTAAAAGTTTGACAACTTCTAGTGTCTTAACTTCTGGTCAAATATTTGACAACTTTTGGTGTCTAGATTGTTAGTCCAAAGTTTAACATTTAATCAGTGTTGTTGAACCCGGACCGGACCGGCCGGTCGGGAGCCGAAGTGGAAAGCGGCCTGGTTCAACCCAAAGAACCGGATTTGGGGTTGGAGATATAGAAATTAGTCCTTAAAAAGGGTTAGTTCTTCAAGAACTATTCTATACGATTCATGGATGTAGTTCTTCAAGAACTCATCCTCCCATCATCTTGTTATTATTACTCATTCACCAATGTGTACAAAGTGAAGTCTCCCTTATATAGAACTCTTGACATAAAGAAAGGTGGGAGGTTACAAGTTTGCTATTAAGGACACCATAATGTGAGGGAAGTTATATGCCTTAAATCATACTAATGAAGGAATGGTTACACCATGAACTTAAGAGTATCATGAAGGAAATGTTACAAGAGAATAAGGACTCCAATAGTCATTTATCTTAATAACTTGTCATAGATTTGGTCATCCACACATCACATTATAACAAAATATATATATATATATATTGGTAATCTTCTTGTTAAAAATATATAATTTTTCTTTAAAAGAATTCATTAAAAATAAAGAAAAAAAAACTCTTTTTCAATAAAGTATAAAAAGTCAAGGACCAGCTTGACATATATTAAATTAAGAGATTTTCAAGATCCTACAACTAATATTAACAATTTCACCCACATGAAAACAACGTGGACGGTGGAGATAAGTAGAAACTATATACTATTAGGGTGAGCAAGTTTTGAGTTTTCAGGATCCAATCTAGTGTTGATTTATCAAGATCCCTCCCTGTTTTCCCCTAATCTGAGATTGAGAATTCTCCTCGATCAGGAAGAGGAAAAAGAGGAGTGCTTCATAGTTCATAGTTCATACTCCATACGCCTAATTGTAATTCCAATTAAAAGCGTGAAATCAAAATGGGTGTAGTGATAAAACTGGTAGACGCTACTCTGTTCGTGTTCTTCCTGGTAATAGCATTCGCAGCTCCACTTTTAGACGCCCAAACCCTTCTTCCTCACTCTTACTTTCCACCCTTCCTTCTCCACCTCAAATCTTGGTACACCACCGAGTATGGCGATTACCTCATCACCGATAAACCCCATTTCTTCGTCGGCTTGGTTTGGCTTGAGCTCCTCTTTCAATGGCCCTTGATTCTTCTCAATCTCTACGCCATGTTCGCCGCCAAGCCTTGGTTCACCACCACCATCTTGATTTCTGGTGTCTCTACCATCACTTCCATGGTATTATGTGTTCAATTTGTTGTTATTTCTTCAAATTGACCTAAATCAGTGCGTTTGAGTGCAAGATCTGTTCGTCTGGTTATTGATTATTGTGCGTGTGTGGTTTGTTTCAGGTGGCTATATTATCAGAAATGGTGGGTTCTAAAAGGGCATCTGATAGGCTATTGATGATGTACTTCCCTTTCATGGGTTTTGGAGTATTGGCAATTCTACGAGGGTTGCTATTACGTTCCACTCCCGCATTTTCTGCCGTTCCCAAAACGCCTGCTTTGCGCCGGAAAAAGCGAGTTTGAAGTCAAGTGTGTGGAGAATGCCAGATCTCATTAAACTTGTGTTCTTTGTCACGGTTGACTTTGTATATCATTTGTTGATTGCCTTTATGTGCTTTCTTAATTCTTACATCACAAACAGATTTAGTGTCTTATCAATTTTAGTAGACTTCAGATTCCATTGTTTTCGATGCTTTGTTTGAGAAGAAAGCAAGTTTTTTTTTTTTAAGTTATTGTGAGAGATTTCATTCATCTAGGTTGTGTGGAACTATTGAGGAGATAATCCTATTCATGTCTCTCCCTTCTCTGTCTTTTTCTTCTATTAGAAGAAGTACTAACTAAACACCTTTTGATTTGTTTGTTTTATTGAAATTCTTATAGACCACTAAAAGAAGTAAA
Source organism: Chamaecrista fasciculata (assembly GCA_003254925.1). NCBI lineage: Eukaryota > Viridiplantae > Streptophyta > Magnoliopsida > Fabales > Fabaceae > Chamaecrista > Chamaecrista fasciculata. The sequence continues at coordinate 33,015 of QANZ01039211.1, forward strand.
AGACTTCATCAATCAAAGTGGTTAAATTTCCATTGAATTGATCTGCTAGTAAAACGCTAATTTCAGTTCTCCAAATTGAACTTTTAGGCTTTTAGCAGTTAGCAGCCCCTGGGCTTAATTTCCTTTTATCTTTATCCAGCATCTGGTCTTAAGATACACAAATTTATTGGGAATGGATCAGCTAAAGTAGGAAGTGACGAGTAGATGATATTTTTTATTAGAAGGAAGTTGATAATCTCAACTGTCCATTAAATTGTTTAAGGACAAATTCAGAAAAACCAACAGTCATGACTACTTAATTGAATCCGCAGTTTAACGGGTTTTGAGCAAAATTCATGAACTTCAATTTGGAATGCCCAACTAATTCTACAATAGGTACTGAAGACCTATTTCTTAGTTGGGTTGGCGTTTCAATGGCCACTTTCAAATCATCCATTACACTGCAGTCTGCACTCTGTAGATTCGGAGAATAATCTCATTTTTGTCCTGAAAAGCAAACTTTATGTGACCCTGTTGAGGAATTCACAACTAGACCTGCCCAAAAATATAATACGGTTTGATACAAATTGACAAAAGGGTTTCCTCAAATATGACATTGATTGAAGCTCAATGACATAGTAGGCCAGAGTTAAAAAGTAAATACTTTCTACGCCAAACATTACCTTAAAAGAATATCCACAACATCCGCTACAAGATTTGTACAGCAAAATGCCATAAAACGAAAAGATTTAACTAGTTGAAAGAGACGCAGGTCCATTTCAAAACCCTTAAACGGTGAAAAATAGGCGTCATGGGTGGTGATAACAATAAGAAGCATGATTCCCATGCAGTCGCCTCCAAAACACACAGAACGAACGATACAAGTTCAAAAAAAAAAAGAGCATCCAGTTATATATCCCAAAAAGAAAAAGCTAATTAATTAACACTAATGAAGCATTGATCACGCAGTCTTAGTTCTGAATTGAGTTAATCCACCATGAATGGGGAAGTCAAATCCCGAACCTTAATCCTCTCCAAAGGTGCGCTCTTGACTTCTCCCCATCATCATCAATTGAATTATAAGCACTAATATGTATCAAGCTGCAGCATTATTAGCGTCGCAAGATAAAGAAGCCTTAATTCTCTCCACGGTGCAAGCAATGAGATTATTGACGGTAGCCACGGATCCAAGTGACAGTTTAGCCGTTGGAACCGAATCCACCAAGATTTGGAAAGCAACGGTCAACAGTGAGCCACCGTGTCCGGTTTCACCATGAGCTACTGTGGTCCCGTCGGGGAGGATAGCAAATCCAGAAGGAAGAAGTGCCACGTAGTCAGGGTCCCCACCGTTTAAAACCACGTTCATCGCTACAATATCTACTGGAGCATATATCACAAACGACCCCGTTGAATCCGTGATGCTCTCTTGCAATATCAACATGTTGCTTTGGCTCGAATTTGCACTCTACAATTATATATCATTCATTTCATCATCTATGTATATATCAAGACAATTAATTCAACATATAGAGAGTTTATATATATATATATATACGTACATTGACTCGAAGCAGAGAAACGCAATTTCCTGTATCTCGTCCATTAGCTATGTGTGCCATCTCCTGGACCACTCCTCCGTTGGAAAGTATATCCCACTTTTATGAAAAAGTTAGTTAGTTATATGGATGCGTCAGGAAATTAAAATATAAGGAATGGGCTTCATTAATTAAAGAGAAAACTAATAATTTTGGTCCTAGAAGATCACCAAGTTGACAACTTAATCTTAAAAGATTAAAAATGTATTGTTTAGTTCCTAAAAGATCAAAATAGTATAATGCTTTAATCTTTTAAGGACTCAAAAATATTTCATTTTCATTTTTCCAAGACTAAACTATACACTTCAATTTTTCAAAGATTGAGTTGCAAACTCGTGATCTTTTGAGGGACTTAATTGTTAATTTATGCTTAACTAAATAAATAATTAATACATACCTCACTTCGGGAATTCTCATCACGGAGGAAATCAAAGACTCTGTTAGGTGGAACAGGAAGCCAGAAGGAGGTAGCAGCACAGAGAACAATACCAGGAGGTCTTCCCGGGTCATCGACGCTCTTACGGGTCATGACCCGAACATCATCCGCCCCGGTTCCAGAGAGAGTGGTCCACGTGTGAGCAGTAGAAGCACTCACACCGGCGCAGAAACTTATTACCATTCTCTCTGCCAGCTTCAACATACTCCTCCTCCCTTCTTGGTTTGTTATCACTATAACAAATTCATTAATTAAACAACCTTAGAGTAATTTTGTGTGGTGTATATTTATATTTATATTATATTATATGTCTGAGGATCTTTATGGTCGATAAAAAATAATTTAATTAAAAATTATAGAAAACCAAAAAATTAACATGTGAACAAGTAATGGGAAAAAAAAATCATATGAATATATAATGGGAGAGAAAATAATGAATGAGATTAACTTCCCACAACTTTAAATTAATAAATTTATAATAAAAATTAAAAAAAATAAATTTAACTATAAAATATAATTAAAAAAAATTATATTAAAATTATAATAATTATTAAATTTAAATTAATATTTGCATGCCCTAACAGCAACTAGTATATATATATATATAGGATACCTTAAAATATGAATTGATTTTATTTTGATACTCTATTCTTTCAAAAGTGACATTTTAGTATCTTATTTTATTCGTTGTTAGCACTTTGGTACCCAGAAGTATTTTTCTGTTACTTTTGATGGAATAAAGTACGTGTAAGACATGTGCATGGTCAAAAACACGATATTCACTTAGATTTCACGATTCAATTTAAGAAAAAACACAATTTTGTTATTTTTTTGCAAAATATGAGTTGAAGATAGTGACTTCCTGTATTTGACCATGTACATGACCTACACATGTTTTTTTTTTCATCAAGAGGTAATGGAAAAAGTTTAATGTACCAAAATGTTAATGGCGAATAAAAACGGGTATCAAAATGCCATTTTTGAAATAAAAATACTAAAATAAAACAGGTCCATACCCCAGGTGCAAAAATGTAATTCACCCATATATATACATTTAGGGAAGTACGCACCTCCAACATCGCCGGTGGGAATGGTGGAAGCCATGGCACTAGCAAGCCTTTCACACTGTCGGTCTAAGGTTGCAACCCAACGTTTTGCTCCGAAGGCATGGCCTGAAGAAACAAGGTGCTTGTAGAGACTGTGCACACCTCGGTCGTCCACTTCAACGTGCTCAATCCAAGTGACCTTAGAATAGCCATTGGGCATTTCTTGAATCAAGCAACCAGAAGGCCTTCTTCTGCATCTCACGGACGGAGAAGGCCGAAGATTATCCAGTGACACGTCCACCACTGCCCAACTTCCATCTCCGTGCTGCTTGCAATATCGAACAAAATAGCTCTCTCGAGTTGGTACTAGTGGTGAAGGCACTTGCAATTCCGCTGTCATCTGCATCCAACCATAATAATCTTTCTTATTACTAATTTTTTTAATTTGATTTTTAAAAAATAGAATTATACAATTTAATCTTTTTATGTAATACAAATATACAATAGCAAATTTACGTACCGCCAAGTCTGATGTATTTTAATAATATTAAGAAATTATATTCATAATTAAATTTGAATTAATATTTTAACAAAATAGGTAAATTGAAAGTGTTTATTCAAGAATTAAAATATATAATTACATATTTCAGTTAATTATCTGAATTAAATAATTTACTCTTTTTAAAAAAAAAATAGTTATAGTTAATGACGTACCACTTGCAAGGCTCCGTTGTAGTTCCCGGCAACTCCTGTTGATAGCACCTCCATAGTCATGGCTCTGGACACTATGCCCGAAAACACCGTCGACCATTGGTTCTGAATAAAATTAAGAAAACGTGAAAATCTATATTAACAAATGATGAAAGGCATGCATATAGTAGGTAGGTATATTAGGTACGTACCACATCCATGAGAATCTCGACGAGGTTGATGTGGTTCATGATGACAAGAGTGGTTTCACGGGAAGCTTCACATTTGAAAGCAGAGGGTTTGGGACCAATTCCAGTGGGGAAAGTCCTGAGATACTCGTCTTGGTTGAGTATAGTGGAGGTGGCATCCAAGGTGGTGATCCAAAGAGGGTCCCCCATGTGAGCCATCCTTACCAGCTCCTCCATGGCTGCAACTGCCAGCTCTATTATCATGGGCTTATCGGCGTCGGTGAGCCCGCTTATCGACCTCAAAAGATCTCCGGGGCCTCCTCCTCCTCCTCCTCCATACACATCCCCCACACCAAATCCACCACTACTCCCACCAACCCCAACCTCTAGTGGATAGTTCCCCACTGGCTTCCCTACGTACTTTGCAGCTATTCCTGATATCCTATCAATCTGTTTAAGGGAAATGGGAAGGATGAAATTTGAAGTAGTAATTTCAATTTATAAATTATAAATGTTTGTACATTGATTATAGATAGAGTTATTATACCTCTTCTCTTAGGCGAGCATTTTCAAGTCTCAAATTATGCTCGTCGAAGGACATTTCTCCCATAGCGGTTGGTCCACCGCAATTAGGACAGGAGGCATTGCCAAGGGCTTCTCTATACCTCATGTTATCCGCACGCAGCTTTTCATTCTCCGCTCTAAGATGTGAGTTCTCATGCCGCTCATGTTGGGTCTGCATATATAACATCATACATAATATATATAACATGTCGGTCTCAATTTGATTTCGTAACCAAAAATAATTTAGATAGTTTAATTTGCATGCATACAGGGAATTAAAAGTTGGTGCGCTTTATACCTTCATCTGGGTGCGCTTGTTCTGGAACCAAAACTTGACCTGTAGTGGCTCTAGCCCTAATTCACGACTCAGCTCCTTCCTTTGCTTGTCATCCGGGTGCGGACACTCCTTAAAGAAACTGCCATTCAAGTTGTTGAAAATTAAGAAATGAATTAATAAAAGAAGCATAAGGTGATGATGATTTAACTTACGCTTCCATTTCTTGGATCTGATGCTGGGTGTGACGGTGGTAACGCTTCTTCTTAGGTCGTTGCTGGTCTTGGTCGTCGCCGGAGAAACCTCCGTCCTGGTTTTCGCTTCCTGACTTAGTGGCTGTGTCCAATTCATCCTCCCGGAGTCTCCCTATTTCACTCTCTGATGTGTTCCCACCCATCTCCCCCAACCCCTGCATCTGCATCTCATGTCCTTCCATCATGCTTGAATGCTGTGTCATACTCATTTTATTTTAATCTCTACACAACAATCAAAATATCTAGCCCATATAATAATTTTATAAATGTATTACAACTCTGGGTTAGGTTGGGTCCAATTAAAATTTGCCTGCGGAACCACAATGTTTCAATCAAGCACGCGGTTTTCGAGAATCGAGAAGGATTTTCATGCGACACTCGTGTTCGCTTCGTTAAGTGAGACAATTTTTCACTAATAAAATACCGCATAGACGCTCCAGAAGTCAAATCACCAAGTGAAAACATATATATTCATAATTATAGTTATTTTAATATATAAAATTATTTATAGAGATTAATTAAATAAAAGAAGAATGTGGAAATTAAAGTGAAGAAGAACAAGGACCGACCTGACCGAGAGTGAGAGCTGAGGATGATCCAAAGGCAGCACCAACGTTGTTGTTCCTTCCGATCATAGAGGGCATGTTTCTCGCCGGAATCATAATCCCCGCAGGCATACTTCACGCTTCTCTCTCTCTCTCTCTCTTCTTCTCTCACTTCTCTTAATAATACCAATATTACACACTTAATTCCTGTCATAAAAGAAAAAAAAATAAAATAAAGTGAATGAATGAGAACGCACGCCCAGAAACGTGACAGCTTGCCAAGATATCAAAAGTAATGGCCTCAGGTTTTATTTATTATCGGTGGACTAGAGGGAGAAGACTTACCCCCAAAGTCCCAAACCAAGTGCTATTAGAATTTATTATGAAAATTAAACGCAAATCAGCCTTCACGATTTTCTCATATATTCATTCTGCTTTTCTACCTATATCTTCCACACAATCACAAACAACCAAAATCAAACTTTGATGATAAATATGTATAGTATATGCGCTGAGGCAACTAAGATCTGAGAGAATCCAAACCCTTAATTCCTTTCTCCTTCAAGCCCTACCTATCTCTATCTGCTTCACCAAGAGAACAACAAACAACCAAAACCCACTCAGAAAAAAATGTCAGAATCACTTTTACTACTAAAAAGCAAAACAAAAAGCAAAATCAGTGACCGATCTTAAAAAACTGCCGTATATCTGATTCAAACATAGTCTTAGGTTGAGAAGAGAGAAGATTTGACGTACCAGTGAGTGGTAAAAGGAGAAGAGAAATTATAGATCTGTGTTTGGTGATAGCTAAGGCTAAGGTCTTATGATCATGAGTGAGTGCCCAGAAAAAAAAAAAAAAAGCTTATTATAGTCAAAAATCAGAGAGTAGTGAAATAAGGTGAGGGAAGAAAAGAAGGAAAGAGTAAAGGAAGAGGTAGAGAGGAGGATGAAGAAGAAGACGAATTGAAGAAGGAGAAAAATGAGGGAAGGGAGGAGAAGGAGTTATTGCAGAGCGCATTGAGAGGGTGCAATTGCATTTAATGGAGAGCCAAAGAGGTGTAATTGCTTTAGAGAGAGAATGAGAATGAGAGAGAAAGAGAGCATAATTTTGGTGTATACATTTTTTTTTATTTTTTTTATTTTTTGCCCTTACCCGAGTTGATGGTGCAACGAATGACGGCTACCAAACCTCTTGAGTTTTCTTCTTTTTTCCCCTCTTCCAATTAATCTCTTTTGCTTCCACACCACCTTGATGATGATAATGAATTCGATTATCCACATTAATTCTAACATAAAGTAGGTAGATAGACACGAGATCGTTGTGTAGCATGGACACTTTATTTTGAGCACGTGTTGTTGTGGTAGACATGTGCAGATGATAAAATAATTAACACATATCGAACGAATTTAGATATCTTATTATGGGGGTAGTGTTATCAATTTAATTAAAACTGCATCTGCGCATTAATGCTATCTCAATTAATTGCCTTGGTGTTCGCCCCAGAAAAATGCATTTTGACAGGGAAATGACATTTTTTCAAATGAAGTAACGAATTGAATGTTCACACATATATTTAGCTTAATTTTTGCTGAATATATATGACCAGCAAGAATAACTGTTAGATGATAGAATAGTGTGTGGCGTCTCTGGATTTTCATCAAGTTCATCATATTTGATGACATGTATATTAGTATCCTTTAAATCATCTTTACACGCTCAAATCCCACGTTTATATATATCAAAGAAAAATGACTCTATGGTAACATCTCTCACGTTCTCCCCCACCTTTTCTTTCATAGTAGATAATTACAATTATGTGTTGAACATATGATACATATATGATATATCGAGGAAGATGTCAAATTCCTTCAAGGTAACACGTTAAACTGCACCTTGAAACTTCTTAATTAGAAATATGCTCACGAGTGACGTCGCGATTAAAAAAAAAATGAGAAATACGAATTCGAGTAACACTTTGTCTAATTCCTTTTATTTTATTTAAAATTTGGTGCATATAAAATAATTTAGGGACACACCCTTATCTTAGAGAATGAAAGAATAAATTAATGGGCTAGTAGCGCAAGAGGATGAAAAAATACCAATAAAAGTTTCACAACAAGAATTGTCTTGCAAAGAACACTTCAACACTCAAGTCAATACGTGAAATTATATGAGAATAGATAGTTTAAGAGAAAATGAGTAGCTAACATGAATCGTGTTTACTAAGCTGATATTTATAAACTACCCTGAATGGAGGAGTCAGTGGCTTTGAGCCTAACAAACACTCAATCGAGTACGATCAGTCAATCAAGTGTGAGTATACACCTCATTTCAAATAAAAATTAAAATATCAACAAATCTAGATGTTAGATGTTTAGATTTCTTAAATATAATGTCTCGTATTAACCAAACTATACATATAAAAAAAATTTACTGATATAAATAAAATTCACTCAACAATCTTTGTTTTTATATAAACTAATTTCTCATATTATACAAAATAATTTCATATATTGTATAAAATATTTTAAATTATATGTTTAATAATCTAAAATATTATAAATGTGATATTCAAAACTTTTTGGATTTGAAAATGCTTAGTTTAATATTTTTTTTATACACAAATAAAGGACAAACATAAAATGGCAATTTTGGCCTAAAACTAAAAAAAAACGTATGAATCGGTTTAACCGCAAAACTAGTCAGTTCTTAATAATTTTTTTAATTCTTCAAATTGCTGATTATGATTCTTTCGAATCAAATTAGACAGTAATTCTCAGTTCAATCGATTGACCGTCCGATCTAATTATGTCAACTATGATATTGATGCAAGATGCTACCAATGCCTTTGAAAATTGGCCTNAAGTGTCAAGTTTCAAACCACAGGGTACCAAAGTGAAATAGGGTCAAACCACAGGGTACCAAAGTGTAATTTACCCTTTATTATATGAAAAATTATATTTAAATTTAAGGCAAAACACCATTTCGTGCCCCTAAGGTTTACGGTGATTTTCAGTTATGCCCCTAACGTTTCATTTCTGTCAGTTGTGACCCAAATGTGAAACATTAGTTTTAATTATGCCGCCACCCTCGTTAGTGTACCGTTTTTCGGAACTTTTGAGCTTCTATCCGTATTCGTTTCAGTTTGTTTTGATAAATGAGTTTATGGGTACTCATTTTCGGCTCCTAAAGATCATTTTGCACATGGAAATTTTGAGAAAAATGCTTCGTTTTTCTGCATTTCATTTTGGTCCTTTTTAGAGTTCATCGGTCCGATTTTCTTCGGATTTGGGGCTATTTTGAGCTTAATTTTTGAAATTGATCCAAGGAATCAAGTTTGTGATGTTCGAAAATTAAAACCAATATGAAATCTGATCAAAACCGAGCTCAAATCGTGCGAAAATTGTGTTTTTTTTTGTGGATGATTGAAATTGGGGGCATAATTGAAACTAATGTTTCACATTGGAGGCACAACAACTAACACAAATGAAACGTTAGGGACATAACTGAAAATCACCGCAAACGTTAGGGGCACGAAAGAGTATTTTGCTCAAATTTAATTTGTTTCATTTTTTATCATTGCAATGAAGTAATAATTAGTTGTGTCATACCGCCAAGTATTTGATGTAACAAAAGTGAATTACACTATAGGTTAATGCACTTAAGTTCGCGTGAGTTTTGAAGTCGATATCGTTGAGAGAATTTTAATTGTTCACTTTTGACTCAAATAATATTAGTATTCGCCTAGATTTTTATACAAATAGATGAGAAAAATCTATAAATAATCGTAAAATAATTTGTGCTGACATATTTTCTTTTTTGAATAGACATATTTTAGAAATAGTACAGACATTATATCCATATACACATTAGAAATGAATATGTATTAATGTAGGAAAATATTTAGTGAAATAAATGAAGCCATCAACGTTCATTATTATTCATTAATAATGATCTGCTATTAAATTATGAATCTGTCAAAGATATAATATCATCGTCAATTATAAGGAATCAAACAATTTTTTTTTAGGAAGTATGAGGCCCCTTTACCATAATTGTCGTACTTATATAGAGCATTTAATAGGGACCAGAAATTCAGTGGAAAGAGTATTCAATATAAATTCCAGGAAAACATGATCTCAGTGCGTCGTGAGTTCTTTTTTTCACATTTATTATTAGCTGTTCATTATTACGGAGGTGATTCATACTCCCTCCGCTTCTATATATTTGATGTTTTGGAGAATTTTTTTAAAATATTTGATGTTTTACAAATTCAAAAGAACATTAATTATTTTTTTACTATTTTATCCCTATTATATATAGTAGAGTCATAAATAAATAAGCATTTCCCAAGTAATTTAATAGGGCTAGTTTAGTATTTTTATCTCATTTTTCTCTTCATTTTAGGTGAACTAATCATTTTCTTAATCTGTGTGCATTTACCTAAAATATCAGATATATAGAATCGGAGGGAGTACTTTGTTGTAGAAAAATTGTAAACACTATTTATAATTTAATTAGTTTATTTATAAAATTCTCGTGAGATTGATAAGTTTTAAAACTTAAGATCTTTTTGTCACTTGTAAGTAATCCCTAACTTATAGTTTATGTCATAGAAATAATTTATCTAAATATGACTTAATTAATAATAATGTTGTAAAATTTGGACAAAACGAGACGATATCGATGGAAGACTAAGATGTTAATTGAAAAAAATTATTTGAGAGTGAAATAGAGTAGTGTGAGATAATTGTGAGTTTAATTAATGAGTAGAGTGAGACAATATATATTTTCGTGGGAGTTTGTATCTCATTTTGTGTATGTAGCAATTAATTGGTCAGCAGTAGATCTTTAAATGGAGCACAGATATGCAAAGGATTAATCATTTACTTGTCGGGTCAGTGATTACTTTGGGGAATCGAAAAAAATATCTATTCATTTAAGATGAATATCGGATAGTTAAGATAATAATCGTATTTATTCGATATCTGATAATTTTTTATTTTTAACTACTCATAATCTATTTCATCTCTAACATTTATCAAATATAAAATATTTTTTTACGTGTTAATTCAGATAAATACCTTAAATATACATTAAAATCATCTCCCTTAAGTCGAGTCCAATCGAAGAGTGTCAAATTTGGAATTAGGTCTAATCTACTTTTAGACCCAATTTAACATTAAAGTTATGACTAAGACGGGTCGAATTACCTGAGTCAAACTGACTCATAATCACCCCTAATTTTTAGCTTTATCTATATTATATTTGAATTTATGAGTTTTTCTATTATGTGCACTTGGGGCACATGATAAGGATGCACTTATATTCCTCGAAAACATAAAAAGTATGCAATTTTTTGTACAACATTAATTGATTGACCTTCTTCTTTTTTATTGACAATAATACCCTTATACTCCCTTATTTTTTATATATTTTTTTAATAAAAGTATTTCTTTTTTATTTTTTTCACTCTTGATACTTTTTTAACAAAATTACGTGTTAGAGTAAGAAAATGATGTTTTGGCTTATTTTTCTTTAATATTTATAATATATATATAAAGCAAAAATAACAAAAGTGAACAAATAGTATTGTAGAAAAATCTGCATACTTTTCATGTTTTCAAGGGCAATAAATACTCCCGTATCAAATATAAAAATATTTTTTTTTTACGTATGAATTCAAATGAATACCTTAAATATACATTTAAATTATCTCCATTAAGTCGAGTCTAGTCAAAGAGTATCAAATTTAGAATTAGGTCTAATCTACTTTTAGATCCAATTTAACATTAAAATTATGACTAAGACGGGCCGAATTACATGAGTCAAACTGACTCATAATCACCCCTAATTTTGAGCTTTACCTATATTATATTTGAATTTATTTACTAATTGTTCAGTTAAATGTTTTTAAATTAGACTGTAATTGTCACAGTATAATTTTACAAATCTAGAAAGGTGTGAATAGTCAACTCTGATCTGGTCTTTATTCTATTAATTTTTTTAGAAATAATTTCATAACTTCATATACTACTTCCAGAAGAGTAATATTCAATTTGGTGAAATATAATGAATATATATATATATGCAAAAAATAATAATAAAATTATATGAGTCTGCTTATTTAATTTTATAACTACGTAATTATTTTTAACTAGATCATATTAATAGATATTTTATTCTTTCCATTTGTTTGTGGCAACTTATTTTATTTTGGCCATTGTTTGTGGCCACTTAATTGTTACTGAAAGTGGCATCATTAGCACATACTAACAAAAATTATTGGTGGCGACCGATGTCGCCAAAAGGTATTCATAATGACATCAGCGGTAAATTTTATAAATATAATTACCACTAATACTATTTTATATGACACCAAAGTGATACGGCTACACAATAGTATCACTGGCATAAACGGTTGCTACATGCATTATAAACTCTTGGTAGTCGATAATATCACAGCTCACACTACAAAAACTCTGTGAAAATGAAAGTTGTTTAGGATATATTTGGTTGTCTTATTTCCTGTTTTATTAAAAATAAGAAATATAATTGAAAATGTATTTTGTACAATTTATTTAAAACAAGAAACGTTTATTTTTAAAAAATAAACTTTTGATATTTATAATTTTACACAAAAATAAATATGTAATCATATGAATATTATCATTTAGTAATAATTAAATTTAAAAATATATAAAAATTAATATTATTCAGGCAAAAAAAAAATTTAATTTCATATTTAGTATGCGCATTGAAAAAATAATCACAAGAATATTACATTCTTGAAAATAAATTAAACCCTTCGAATCACCACATTATTTTCACGCGAGGGGGTGGGAATGGGAGTGGATTATTTTATACTAAATAAATTGACTAAACCATCTTTATAAAATTTTGTTAATTATTTTAAATTGATTTTATATATTTTTATAATTTCTCAAATTCGTTTTAAACTACTGAATGTGTTCATATCTCTCTAATTTTAAATTCTTAAAAGTTATTTTTGACTAGTCTTTTCTCTATCCACTTATGACCGTTAGCAAAACAAAGTCAAATCAGATACTCATTTCATAATTCATAGTAAAAAAACACGAGGTTGATCATCTTTTTCATTTCAAATCCTAATGCGACAATTTTAGAATTATGTGTTAACTTTCAAATAATTTCGTTATCCAATTGAGACCGTCATTAAACGAGCTCAAGTTGCACCCTGAAAGTAGATTTGACAATAAAAGTAAAATGTTCTATAACTATAGTCCCTAATATATTTTCAAAACATGATTTGATCTCATTTACTAATCATATCAATTGGATAAAAAAATAACTCCTTAAAAGTTAACACATGATTTCAAACTCGTTGCATCCAGATTTTAAATGAAAAAAATATGACAAACTTCACTTATTTGACTGTGAAATGAGCAACCCATTTTTAGGATCTAATTGAATTTTATTTATTGATCATAACCCCATCTAGATAGAGAAAATATTCGTTAAAAATAACTTGTAAGTTGTAACTCTAGATTTGTTGCATTTAAATTTGAAATGAGAGATATATAATTATATTAATTAGTTTGAAATCAATTTGATAAATTATGAAAATATACATGATTATCCATTTAAAATAAATAAAATATTTAAGATTAATATAAAATATGTCCCATATATTTGAAACCAATTGAAAATCTTCACCTAAATTAAACAACGCAAGAGACCTTTGCTTGCAAAATTACAAATACTCCATTTACTAACATTTTTTAAAATTATTTCGAATAAATTATTTTTTGAACAAAAAAAGTAAACTACAATTTTTTCTCTCAATCCAATATTGAGGAAGAAAAGCAAAAACGTTAAACTCCAAAAGGGACCTTTTGTGAAATAATTATGTGACAATGACAAATTAACCCTGTCTATCTCTGCGTCAAGGGATATGTCAAACGTGGGCCTTGTGATAGAAACTCATCCATCTGTTTGTCGTTTTTCGGGCTTCTTTCTTGTTCTTTTCTTTTTTGGAGGTGGAGGATTGTGGTTTAGAAGACTAACCAAATGATTTTTTTTAAATTTCATGAATTTCTCTTACCTATTTCTGTAATAGTTTAAGGAAAGATTAATAGTTTAAAGAAAGATTAATTTCATTCGGACAATAGAGATAAAACGATTGTGCCCTTTTAAGAATATCGACTCTAGGAATCAAACTTGAGTCCTCTCACCTAGAGTGTAGCTCGCCAACCATTACACCAAACATTTGTCGTTAACCAAATGAAATTTACGTGGTATATTCGCTTCGGTTTTTTCTTAATTATAATTTTAAGTCAATTGATTTTGTCTAATTAATTTTGAAAAAAAATTAAAATGTGAAAATTTTTAAATAAGTATATAATAATTATGATAAATTAAAAAATTGTATGATATTTTAAAATTACATAAAGGTAAAAATAAAAGAAAAATACTAAAAAACATAGTAGACGTTTGTGTTAAAATTTAATTTTCAATCAAAATCTCATTTTAGCCAATACACTATAAAGTGAAGACGAAATTCCATTTTTGTCATTAAACTGTATAGTGAATTTCATTTTGATTTTTTCTTGTTTTGTTTTACTCTTCAAAGCTTTTCATTTGTCTCACTATTAATTGAATCCAAAATATAATACTATCTAGTTTTTTCTTTTCTTTTCGTTATCTGTTTATCAATATTTTTATACGTTCTTAATAAATAAATTAACAAAGATATTTTTACGAAAAAAGAATTAACAAAGAGATAAAAAAATATTATTTCCTAGTCATAGAATAAAAATAGATTTATAGTTCATTATAATAACGAAACTCAAACACAAAACGAAAACGAAAAAAATAACTCTAAATTCCAAATACTAAAATATAATTAACACTAAATTATGAAACCAAAACGAAAAAAATAATTAAAAACTAAAATATAATTAACACTAAATTCCAAATACTAAAATAAAATTTTGACCTTTAATTATCCCTTTGACTATAGAGCATAAAAGATAATACCGTACGTGGCCACGTGATGGTAGTTACTACATAGTAATATACTCCTAAGTTAAAAAATGGATCACCATTTAGGCATTTACCACTCTTGTATTTACGTTCGCGCCCTTGAATCCACACATCCTGTGTTTCAACGTTGGTCATTACTCATTATTCTTTAACAAAAAAAACGTTGGTCATTATTCATTGAAGTCTGAAGTTTAAGCCAAACAAGTCCAACCCCCATGTTAATTTTCACCCATTATCATTTGCTATATATGGTTTAGATTTCAATATACTTTTCATTCTTCAGGTAAAAAATTTATGCGAAAATTGATATTTAATATAATTTTAATTAATGCTATGTTGACACGCACAGTCTAAATTATAAGGTGAATCTTAGTTGTATCTCTATAGTAAAAAAATTGTCTGATTGCTTAAATTTAATTTATTTCAAATGAAATTATAAATAAATAGTGGGAGAAATAACACCTAATTGTTTTCTCTCACCACTCTTTAAAAAACATTAATTAATAAAGATAATATAATATATAATTTTAAAGGTCGACTATCAATATATATATATATATGCACCAAAATTATATATAAGAGTATAGATAAATAAATAATTGAGCCTTTAATTTTCACATAAAAGTTAAAGCTTTTAAATATTTAAGTATTTGATATTTATGTCTTTTATTAACACTTTACATAAAAAATTTAAATATATATCATTTTTGAAAAAACATATAATAAGCTATAATATATTGGAATCTTAAATTCTTAAGTTTTTAAACTACTAATAATATTTCTCACAAATAAAACGTATTTCTCACAATTGACCATGTAATATATATTGTCATATTTCTTTAAAAATAAATTTTTTTTTTATATATTTGTTACAAAATTTTTCAATTATTATAAAAAAGAAATTGTGTTTAGCAGTAGTAGAGGAAATATATTAAACATACATTCTCACATGACTAATCATAAAAGAAAAATAATGTAAGTCAAACTAATAATTGGAGAAATCTTATGCCAAGGATATAAAGAATTTTATCTAAATTTTTTTACCTTGATAAAATATATAATTTAGAGTGTCAATTGTTATTAAATATTAACTGTCTTTCAATGTTGCTATTATATAACTACAATTTACAAACCAACTTATTCGATACAATGAAATATGGTCAAAACTTCATTTTGGTCTTTAATTAATGTTATTCAAAAAATTATGTTTTGGGTTTTAACTAAATATGGTTATATCTCTATTCTTTTAAGTATGAATGCTATAAAATTGAAGCTACATATGACTTTTTCTCTGCCGAGTTAGGTCTCTTGACGAACGAAGCCAAATCAAACCTGAAAGTTGATAGCTCGTTTCATAAATTTGGCCATATCTCTCTCTTTTTTTTTCAAGTTAAGTTTTAATGCGATAAAATCAGAGCTATATATTATACTTAATGAGTTTTTCCTCTATTCAGTTAGGATCGTCTAAAAACGAGATCATATAATACTTTGAAAGTTGGTATCGGTCTTTTTGACCAAATTCACTTCTGGAGTATTATTTAACCTCATTTACCAATGATCTCAATTGGACAAATAAGAAAAAGCTCGCTAAAAGCAACGCATATATAGCTATGATTTTGATGCATTCGTATTTGAAACGAGCGAAATATGACCAACCTTATGAAATAAAGGATCCGTTTGTTGGTCAAATTTCAAGCCAGATTTGACATTATATTGTTTGTCGATGATTTTAATTTAATAGAGAAAGAACTCGTCAAGAATAACTCATAATTTCGATTTTGTCATATTCATATTTGAAATGGGAAAGATATAACCACTTTCAATAATTAGTGACAAATTGTGAAACTTATTAAGGATCTAAATGAAACTGTTGAAATATAATAATGACCAAAATAAAATATAAAAATTAGAGATGAAAACAAAATTCAAGATAAATAATAGGAATAAAAATAAAGTTTTGACTAATAAAATATATAACAATGATTTTTTTAGACAAAAGACTTGTTGGTGCCCTTAACGATTGGGGCCA
Organism: Chamaecrista fasciculata; assembly: GCA_003254925.1. Lineage (NCBI taxonomy): Eukaryota > Viridiplantae > Streptophyta > Magnoliopsida > Fabales > Fabaceae > Chamaecrista > Chamaecrista fasciculata. Next base: position 49,640 of record QANZ01039211.1, read on the forward strand.
GTTTCAGTTATGCCCCCAACGTTTATTTTGTGTCAGTTATGCCCCCAACATTTCACATTGTTGTCAATTATACCCTAACTTCAATGTTTTTGGGCCAAAGTCCTATTTTGGTCCCTCAAGTTTGCTCAATGTTCCGTTTTGGTCTCTCAAGTCTCCGGTGAACTTTTCGGCGAGATATACGGCGACTCCGACGACTACGAATTGAAAACTCCTAATCCAAGGTTTGTTGACCTCCTGAGTTCAATGACAGCCTCTATTTTGTAAAAAAATGACTGGCAAACCGCCGAAAAATTATATAGTCGCTGAAAAATTTACACAATCGCATAAAATCATATTTTCGGTCATTTATGAAAAAATGGCGACTGACAAAAAATGACTGACAGAAAATTAATGTTGGGGATATAACTGAAACTGACCCCAAATGTTAGGGCACCAACAAGTCTTTTGTCATTTTTTTTTATCTCATATATGATACGAAAAAGTACTTATGGATGACAATAGGTAGTGTACTCGATCATTTTGTCACTATATATCTAAATTTATATCCGTTCATCCTATTTAATATTTGTACCCTATTCGTATCCAATAATTTATTTTTCGTACCTGTACCCTATCTGGTATTTAACGGGTACCTTAAACATCTTAAATATTAAAAAATAATGGATATAAGATAAAATAACATATTTAAAAATTGGATATATCCAATAACTAATATCTATTAATCAAAATAAAGTAATTAAAAATATAACAAAATATTTATATTATAGGGTATCAGGTACTAGATTTTCTAACTGTATTATTCGTTCATTTCGAACAGATACCGAATAATTAAAACAATATTCGTATCCACCTGATATGTGATAATTTTTTATTTTTTACTATTTGTATCATATTTAATATCTGATATCTATCAAATATTTTTTATAGATAAATTCGGACGGGTATCTAGATAATCACCCAAATTATCATCTCTATTTAACGTACAATAGACACAATACTTGTTCTAATTAAAAATATATATGTACACAAACATTTTGACTCACGCCGTATATGTCAAATGAATATAGCAATATAATGCTTAAAGAAATAGAGAATCTAGACGTTGCTGGATATATAAAGGAAGTTTTGTGGTAATATTTAAACCACCTGTCCTTGTCTTGCCATTCACAATCTCCCTTTCTTCAATTCCCTCTGGATATTATTGCTGAGTGCCCCTCTTATCAATAATTCCTCTTCATTACTTTATTTATTTAATAAGGAATAATCTCTCATGATCCACCAAAATATATTCAATTCATGTTGTAACCTCTTTCAATTACTAGCAGTACTCTCGTGACTTATCATCCATTTGAGCTGTTTCTATAACTAATTAATGTTTGGCACCTTTAATTTCCCAGGTTTTCTTCGGTTCATCTTCTGAGAATATATATTGAGAATGCATCATGAGAATTGGATCTATTGATCACAAATCATCTAATCCAACTGATTTAATCAGATCACGGTCACACAGACTGACACACGTACACATACGTGTATATATATATATTTTTGGTTTCATTTTGAAACTTTTTTTTTTTGGGGGGTAGTTGAGCGTTTCATTTATGATATGTATGTATATAATATTGATTTTATTTATAATGAGAGTGTTAATGATAAGAGGTATAGGTTCTGCCAAAACTGCAAGTCCATTAGTTGTAGGGCATGAATGATGATGTAAGTGCATGTCCATATCCATATTGGGGTGTGCATGTAGTAGTAGCTGTCATGAGGTTGAGGGCAAACGCAAGTGGCTCCCATGCCATAATTGTCGTCATTGACTTCAAAATAAAGGTGAATGCAGAAAGGACTCAAGAGTCAAGAGTAAACCCTATATATCTCATCTATCTACCTAGCTAAGCTAACCTACAAACAAAAGAAACAATCAAATACAAGAAAAGAAATTCTCAACTCTCTTCCTATTAATTATTGATTAAGTCAAACCAAGAAAAGGTCTCTTCAGTTCTTGTAAATTGAAATGCCACCACATTGGCTACTCTCCCATCTGCTCAGGCTAATTAAGTCAGTGCCATATATCATATATGGCAATGGAAATTTTATTTAGTTTAATTTATGAAAGATCAATGATAAACTTTTAATTTAATTTTTAAAAAATAAAGTTTAAGATTTAATTCTTAAAAAATACACTTACAAATCATTTAATGATTTGAAAAATATACTAATTATATTAAATATAATTTTAATCAATATATTAAGATAATGATTAAATTGATTGTAATTTTTTATTTCTTTTTTAGTTTAATCATATATTTTTCACGCATATCTATGTAACGGTCTAGGTAAAGACTAATCTCATTCGAATAAGGAGCGAATATTAAAACCTTTGTAATAATGTCGACTATAAGACTCAAATCTAGATCTCGGTTGAAATGTAGTTAGTAATTAAAGTCTTACATTTGGATAAATTGAAAAGTTGAAAAGATTGCTTGTATATGAAGAGTCATGTATTAATGGTTATAATCCGTTTTGTAAATATGAAGGGACATGACTAGCATATCTAAAAGGTTGTAACTGTTTATTTAAGGGACATGAATGTTTATTATGAGAAGTGATAACCGATAATTAAGATTGAATATACAATATTTTAACTTTTCAGTTTTTCCTCTATAAGTAGCACGTCTTTTCTTAAACAGTTGAACAACCAAGAGATCTAATCTTCAACTTTTCCTTTCTAAATTGTGTTAAGAAGATATCATAGTTTTGCTGACTATAATATCATGCTTTATAAATCCTGGAGGAATTTTGCTGTATAAACCCAGCAAACAAATAGTGAATCACACTATCAAAGTCTATACTACTTTTCTAACAATTTCTCAACTTGGAGTGTAGCTCACTTACCACTGCAGCACTTGTAATTTCATATTTTAAGAATTAAATTTTATAATTTTATCCTTTTATGGACTAAATTGATAAATTTTCCATCTATTAAATCAAATTATTAATTTACTTTTATCATCACTATGAGAATTTTTCAAACTTTAAATTGGTTATTTGATTTTTAATGTGGTAAATGATTTTTATCTTAATTTCTGTAAATTTTCTAATTAATTTGTTAAGACATTAGGTTATCATACCGTTAAAATAGTTCTAAATATATACTGAGGTATCAGGTACCATCCCACATTAACTGTTATCAACTGAATTATCTATCTAGTATAATAGTTATCTGATTTCCGAAAATCCGAATACAAACTTAATTAAATTAATGTATAATAGTAGTGATTAGTGAAAGATAATATTTACAGAATGAAATAAAGCATACATAGTATTATAGCATGCATATTAGCTCATATTATATTTCATCATAAAATGTAAACTCTGTAGTTTTCACTAAAAATTGAGGCGTTGATATATAATCCAGAGAACGCACACATTATATTTCAGGTGGCATATATTAGTCCATCGGCGTAATTGAAGGTTTGTTGATTTTGCGATGCCTATATCTATATCTATATCTATTACGACTAGCAGTCCTTCTTCTTGTCATTAAATATATACCCTAACAAAGGTCAAACTTGATGGTAGTTTCTTGTTGTAATATCAAGACATTTTCAATTTCTAAGCCACCTTAATTAATTATATCTTTCTTTATTTTTTCCAAATTCTCCTTTGTTTTTGGAAATGTAGTACGTATATAGGTTCTTGAGCATGGACTTGAGTCAAATTTATTAAGACTCGGTAAAAGTTTATGATCTTTAGTTAGAGATGAAGGCGAAAATGTAAGAGTCAACATGTTGATGTGTTCTAAATCCAATCACAATAAAATAAATTACGTTATTAAATATTTCATAATTTTGTTCTTATACATTTCAACAATTTTGACTTTTTATTTACATGTATGATGTATGTACATTAATTAAATGTTCTTTTTCCAATTTATGTTACCTTTTTAGGAAGATAGTATTAGTCGCTAGAGGTTGTTGCACATGCATATGGACTTGAGTCAATTTGATTAAGACTCGATCGGTAAACGTTTCTGATCATTAAATGGGGATTAATTAATTAAGGCAAACAATGTCAACATGTTGATGTGTTCAAAATTCAATCGCAAAAGAATTTTGCTTTTATATATTCATATGTAAATACCATTTTTCTGTACAATTGAAATAATTAAGTTCTATGCAAATTTGATTGATCTATATATTTAAATATTAGGATTCCTGTACCCTTTTTTTTGGGTTAACTTCTATATGGGAGACTACATTAATTTTAATACATGTATCTATAATCTATTTTTTATGGGTATCTATAATCTATTATTATTTATTGGTTTTTTTATACCCAAATATTTATTGGTTAATACTTAATTAATATAGTTTTGTAACTTCGGGTCTTCGATCGGCATGCGTGGTAGTCATCAAGAAGACAAGCTAAGACGAAGGCTTTCACATCTTTGTTTCCATCTGTGCGCTCAAACAAACTGTAAAACTATATAGGCCAAAGTAGGGATGACAACAGATAGGGTATCCGGTGGTTTTGTCACTATCCGTATCTGTATCTATTCACTCTATCCAATATTCGTACCCTATCCGTATCCGATAAATTAGTATCCGTATTCGTATCCTATTCGATATATGGTATCCGAAATACCCGAAATATCCGAAAAAAATATAAATATAGGATATGGTATCTTATTTTATAAATTGGATATACCGGGTACCTGATATCCAATACCCACTAACTAAAATGATTATATATAAAAAATATAAATATAGTTAAATAATTATATAGAAAATATTAAATTGAATGTAAAATATAAAAATTAAATAAATAATAGGGTATCGGATATCGGATACCTTAACTATCCGTTCATTTCGGACGGATATAGGGTATGTGAAGGTAATATCCGTATCCACCCAATATTCGAAATATATTTAATTTTCACTATCCGTATCTTATCCGATATCCGTCGGATACCGGATAATTTTTTCAGACAGATATGGACGGGTACCCTAAATACCCTAAACCATTGCCATCCCTAGGCCAAAGTTCTATTTTGGTCCTTCGATAATGTTTAATGTTTCAAATTGATCACTCAGTTTTCTAAATTGGCACAGTTGGTCCCCTGAACGTTTTTCATCCATTTATCCGTTGAAAAATGGGAAAAATAAACTTTCATATCCTAAAAGTCTTTTTTTCTGGCACAATTGGTCCCCTAAACGTTTTTAATCCATTTATCCGTTAAAAAATGGGAAAAATAAACTTTCATCTCCTAAAAGTCTTTTTTCCTTACAATAAGATCTTTTTCTTTTTAAAATAGAATCAAAACGTAAGAAAAAAATAAATCAAGATTTTAACTGAATTTGTCAAAAAAAAATTCTCTCAGTATATAATTGCCTCGAGGAGNTATAAGACATATAAATGATTAAAAAAATAAATTAAAGTGGCATAGGCTTAAAAAAATAAGATCATTAAAAATTCAAGCCATAATGAATTAAGTATATAGATTTGAGTCATTTATAATGGTTCTTAGATTATCTTAATTAACCCTACACTACACGTTGCCACTGCCTTATTAAACAACCAATAAAAATTATTATAATTAAATTACCCCCAGGCATCTCATACTATTATCAAATCATTCTCCTAATTAACAATGATTTACTGGAGTAGTAAGCAAGTTACATTATAAGAAAAAAAAAACCAAAATTTGATCCTTAAAATCAATGTTATTAGTAAGACTTAATTAGTGTTCATTCACGATTCAAATAGAATTATTATTCGTATAGAAGGTTACATAAATAAATAAGGATAACCCATAGTTTCAACAAAAAAAAAATTATTCTCCTAATCAACCCTTAAATGAGTTAAGTATTTATCATTATCTCTATTGTTTTAAAAATATAATCAAATAAAAATTGATCACAAGCTAATATTTTTATGATTATTGGAATTAAAAATAATATTTATACACACCCGTCAATCCTATTAATATGTTTATTATATTGAGTATACGTAAATTAAAGTAATATATATATATATATATATTAATTGGAACTTCATCAATGGAAAGTTTGCCACAGAAATCAATTGCATGATCTTGCATTAATATTAGATACACTTCTTTAAAGGCCTTATTATAGAATATAGGTATTACTGGTAGAATATTTATTATAAAATTTAATTTAAATCCATTCTGATTTCAGTATCGAAGTTGGTAGGACTGAGTATATATATAGCCCCTAATATTTCAGAACAACATAGGGATTCAATGGGGGGAATTAAATGTTGCTTGTTGGTGCATCTTCTGTAATTATTTTCCCAAGTGAAAAAATAGAGATAACGAAACATTAAGGAACTAACCTTGTATGATATACATGTGTTCAGAATTTTTTTTGATAAATATATAAAATATCAAATGAGTAATATTTCTATAATAATAAAGATATTAAGTGTAATTTAATTAAAATTTAAAAGGAATTAAATCAATTAATGTCACTCAGTTTAGGGGCAATTGTTTGAAGGCTAACTCAAACCTTTAAACTAGACAAACTTATTCTATGTTTAAGGGCAAAATTTTTTAGTCATAATTAAGGGCAATTTTTGTTTTATGGTCATATTAGGTGCAATTATTTGAAGGCCTGCCCAAAGCTAAAACCCAAAACGAATCTCCAATATTTGATATTGGGCTGCCACAATTTGGGTCCATATGATATAGCGCATTATTGAATCAAACCTTGCAAACACATTATGGTTTCAAAATGAGAACTTATTTATTATTATTATTATTATTTTTAGGAGAACTTATTTATTGAACAAAAAAAAAACTCCGACAAAAAAAAACCTTATCATTCTTTCCATTTTGTTTCTTAAAAAAAATTTGTCATATACTGTATACAGTGTTATATGTTGAGTCGTTGACTACTTGAGTCCAGGTTGTACCTCATTGATTTTTTAAATTGACCTAAAATATTTAATTTGTTTCATATATATTTTTATTATTTTTCATTTTAGTCTTAAACACACTTTTGGGGCATCATTTGGTTTTATTTATCGATTTTCTCAACTGTTCAAAAAAAAAAAAACTCCTCCTGATAGGTATATAATTTTAAATTTGTCACATTAGGATTTGAAATAAAAATACAGACAACTTTACTTATTTAACCGTGAAACAAGGAGTCCGCTTTGCAGACTTAATTTAACCTTGTTTGTTGATTCTAATTGGATATATAAAGGACTTACAAAAGCAACTCATAGCTATGAATTTATTGCATTCAAAATTAAAATAGGAAATATATGAATATATTCAGTAATTTGAGATCAAAAGTGAAAATTTCAGGAAATATACGAGGCCAATTTGAAACAAATGAAACATTTAGAACTAATTTGAAATCTACCCCATAGTTTTGAGACCAATGTGAATATTTGACCTGAAGTTTATGTATCAACTCTTGTTACTAATTTTAGTCATTTAAGTAATTATATTTTTGTGGATGGGTATATATTTTTGCAATGAATCTTGATTAAGTTTATCTTAATTATCTTCTTTCTATACCTCAGAGATACATTATACGTATATACCAAATTGTAATCAAGACATGAAGAAGTAGAGAATCAGGTTGAAGCAAAAATTAAAACCGAGGGCTATAGTTGATTTAAAAGTATACAGTATTTGATGGAGTTGTGAAATGAGACAGTACGTATTGTATAGATGAGACAATACAATGGGCTGAAACTGCAAAACTGAGTATGTACTTTATTTAAAACGGTTTAAAAATGGGTTGCAATCAATGTTCAAGCCAAAATCCCTTAACTGTAGCCTATAGGTGTATGTGTGTATGTATATATGTATGTATGTGTGTATGTATGTAGGTGTGTATGCATGTATTGTTTTAATTTGTTGTTTCTGAGAGTACCCTTTATTGGTTTTAAATTTTGTTGCAGTTTCAACTGCTGCTTTAACTTTCTCATAACACTCTCATGACTGATGGGTCCACTAACCCAAGATTCTTTCTTGAAGGATCTCACTTTCCTCTTGATCATTTAGTTTTTTCTGTTATAATTTAATCCCCCAACTCCCTCATGGCCCCAAAACCCCTTATATATTTATGTACTTGTATAAATTAAATATATATATTCTATTTCTAATTGTAGCTACTTATTATTAGCTTTATAGCCTAGCTTATATCACTTAGCTACATACATATTACATACATGCATATCAATGGATCAGTCTCATTCTCATCTCTCTCTCAATCTGAACTCATCTATGCCTAAAGCAGCATCTGATTGTGTTGATGATGAAGAAAGTGGATGGACTTCTTACTTTGAAGATTTGCCTTCCTCATCAAACACTACCACTTTCTCTTCTTCTTCTTCTTTCCTCTCAGATGCTGCTTCTTGTGTTGCTTCCAATAATCCACTTCTTCCTTCTAACATTCATATCCTCACCTTCATGAACACCACCATACCCCATCACATATCACACTATTCTCACCTTGATGACCCTTTGGAGGACACTGCTACCTCTCCTCTCAGTAGTCCCAAGGTCTCTCTCTCTCTCTCTCTCTCTCTATATATATATATATATATATATATATATGACTTTGTATTATATGCAAATACTTATTATTAATATGTTAATTTCTTTCTAGGTTGCAGAATTGAATCCAAGGACTGATGAGTCTGAGTCTGACGAGATGATTTCAAGAAAGACAACTGATCAACTATATGATTCTATGGTAATTAAACTTACTTAATTAGATTATCAGTTTTTTTTTTCAATTTATAGAGGATTATTTATCAGCACAAATTATATTAATTAAGAATATTTTCTAATATATATCTATTTCCCCGAAAGCTACTTCTGTGGTTTAATAATATATGATGATGGTTCTGTAGGATAAGGGATTTACATCAGAGCCTGATTTGGAATTGCAGATAAGAGATGGTGATGAAGATGATGAGCATAACAAGGATAAAATGACTTATACATAAAAGGGAAGAAGAAAGGAATAATATTGACTGCACAGATCACTTGAAGAAAACAGGGCTCTGTAGTTGGTTTTCCCCATGTTGGTTATTGGTTAGTATATATTTTGGGTGACTCATATATGTTTTTATCTATAAGCTCTCCTTCTCTCTCCTTATAATCTCTTCTTTTAATATCAACCACTATTGTAACATTTGTATCATTATCAGTTCTTGTTAATTAATTAACATGTTGGATATATCTATATATTTGCAGTATGTAACTAATATCTGTGTTGATATGAAAAGAAAGTAAAAAATAATCTCTACACTAAATTAAGTTATCACATGTACAAACCTTGATTAAAGGTGTGGATATATCATTGATTAAGGTTGAAAGAGTATATGTAATTAGAGAATAACATTATTGAGAAAGGTCAGAGAAGCCTGAAAGATGCAGCCAGTGCATGCTCTCAAAAGAATTTAATTGAAAGAACAAAAATGCATAAAATGGATGGACATTTATTTAAGCAAAAAAGAAAAGTAGATTGATAGGTTTAAATAATATTAATTCTTCTCCTACCTCCTGGCTCTTGCAGGCCATTCATTTTAATTAAAAGTATTAAGAAGCTGCTGCAACCCAAGACCCCTCCATGTGCTCAAGCATTAATTTAAAACTGGTCAGCACAGATCCACGCATTAACCTTAAGGACATTATATTCTCACTACTTTCAAATTTTCACCACCCAAAGATATCAAATATTATGAGGCTTACTTCTCTTTTCAACTCTTTCTTTTATAGGAATGCATGTGAATACAGTTTCTCTTCAATTTCATGTTCTTCTGAAATCCCCTTTTACTAGCAGTCCTTCTTTGGATTTTGTAAATCCTCCCCAACAAGATAACCTAATAAGCTAATGTTCAAATGTTAGTTGAGCAGCTTCATTTAATTAAGAACTATGTTTATGTGGTTCTTTAAACTGGGCATTTATTATTATATTATTTAAGTGACATGTGTGATTACTGTTGGTTTTAATATTACTAGCTACAAAAATGAAAGGTCAGTATTTAATTGCAAAGCACCCACTTCAGGTATTACAAGACAACTGTCTTTAGTTTTGAGAATAAATTAAAGAGTACAATCTGATAGTAAGTTATTAAAATATAATAACTCATTAAATTATTTATATACAATATAAATAGTTTTCTCATATACTATTAAATATTTTGCTCTCTTTTGACATTAGACGTCAAATCTCATAAACAAAAAAAATACATATTGCAGATTTTTAATAGTACATGTGACATATATTACTCTGCCCAGGGAAAAAAGTTACCATGTAATGTAACCAGTAGCAATGCAATAAATTTTATACTATAGACAATAGTGCGCCGATTCGACATCTCATGCCATTATTGTTTAGAGCTAATTAAATGATAATAAATTAAATAATTAAGGTGTGTACTGAGATAATGATTTAAATTGTGAGAACTATATATATCAACCACTTGGTTAAATATATTGGCTATATTAATTATTATTTTTTTTGGCCAAAATTGGTTATATCAATTATGTGTGTGTGTGTGTATTTGTCTCTGGTGATATATCATCCACTTGGCTTGGAAAAGTATATTGGTTATCCGCCAATTAGGTGACCAATAAAAAATGTAACAAAAAGCACTGTTTAATGATGTGATTTGTGCTTTGGTATGGTAGATTATTATCGAAGGTCTAATTCAATGAGCAGCACCAAAATTTCTAACTAAAAATTGTCAAATATGTGTCATTATTGGTTTAGACTCGTGTTTTAATATTAGTAAAGAGAAAAATCATATAGTCCATCACTACGAGAGAATTTTGTATGTAATTTAGGAGACACAGATCATGAGACGAGAAAATTACAAGAAATAAGAGATATATAATTTTTAATATATATATATAATACATATATTAGTTCTTTACTTAGTATTTAAAGTTTTGTTTTAATTAATTTATATTTCATATCTAATTATGATAAAAAAAAAGTTTCCTAACAGATAAAATTACATTCATAAAGTTTTGAACAAATTTTATTTAAGGGGTATTAAATCGCTCATTAGATCAACTAATCCTGTATTAATAGAAAGAATATATGTGTGCCTGGATTATGATTATGAAATTACAGCAGTAATCCCCCTCTAATAATATGGCTCTCTGTCATTAATGGTATTCCCTTTATGTTATCCATTATTAATAAATGGCGTGCCATATTAGGAAAACTATACGTGTGATTTACAATTGGGTCCGATCGAGGCTTCAAGCAGGATATAATTAAAATATGACAGAGTATACTTCCTTCCTAAGTCACTTCCTGAAGTCTCCAGTCTTGAAGTCAGTTCCTCCTGAAGTCTTCAGTCTCCAGCTCTTGATTATGTTATTAGCTAGTGTTGACTTGTACTTTCTGTTATATGTGTAACAAATTCTGATGTAGTCTTTTCTCTATAAAAACCATCAATGTAATGCAAATCATTCTTTTCTTAGTTTCAATTTCTTCATTCTCATTTTCTCTTATCCTATTCCTTCAAATTCCTTTGCTCTTGTATCACAAAATTTTGCTTGTCACAATGATACCTTTTCTCTTTGGCATAATAGGTTAGGACATCCATCTCAGAAAAATTGTTTCTAATGTTCTTCATGATTGTAATATTGTTCTTCCTCCTAATAAAGGAGCTGTTGATGTTTGTAAAGCCTGCTGTGATGGAAAATTTCATAAGTTTTCCTCTCATCCTTCTACTTCTACTTATCAGTTCCCTCTATAGTTAGTTCATATAGATCTTTGGGGTCCTGCACCAGTGGTTTCTAGTTCAGGTTTTCGATATTATGTTCATTTTACTGATGCTTGTACCAGATTTTGTTGGATGTACTTGTTAAAACAAAAGTCTGATGTTTTTCAAGCTTTTCTGGATTTCAAAGCAACTACTGAACTTCAACTTCAGAGAAAAATCATGGCTGTGTAATGTGGTTGGGGTGGTGAGTTTAGAGCTTTGTCTGGATTTTTAAAGGAACATGGTATTTCTCATCGTGTTAGTTGTCCACACTTGCATGAACAAAATGGATTAGCTGAACGAAAACATCAACATAATACTGAAATGGGATTGACTTTGTTAGCTAAAGCTGCTTTGCCTATGGTTTATTGGTCTGATGCATTTTCTACTGCTGTTTATCTTATCAATAGACTTCCTACAGTTGTGCTAAATTTTAAATCTCCTTTTGAATGCTTATATGGCGAAAAACCTAATTATATGTTCCTATGGACATTTGGGAGTGCTTGTTATCCTTTTACTCGGCCTTACAATAAAAATAAGTTGCAGTACAGAACTGTTGACTGTAATTTTCTTGGCTATAGTCAAAATCACAGAGGCTATAAATGTCTTGATTATCATACAGGTCAAATTTATATAGCTAGGGATGTGATTTTTGATGAATCAACTTTTCCTTTTTCTAATCCACTTCCTCAGATGCCTTCCTCAAATACTCATCCTCCATCACTTCCTAACCCTCCTTTACTTCCTCAGTTTTCTCATTTACCATCCTCAAATTCTTTAGTTCCTGAACATATATTTCCTTCTACTATTCCTCAAAATAGGTCTCCTACTTCTCACAACAGATCTCCTATTCTTACTCCTCAAAATACATCTCCTGTTACCATTCCTGAAAATATGTTTCGTGCTACTCAAAATTCTCTTCCTGCTACTCAAAATTCGCCTCCTCATTCCCTTCCTGTTCAAAACAGACTTCTTGTTTCTTCTTCTGTTCCTGAAGGAACACTTCCTTCTCCAGGAAATTCTACATCACCTCATACTCCTATAAATACTTCTTCTTTTCATAACACAGCTTCTTCTACTTCCTCTATTCCTATCACTCACTCCATGACTACTCGTGGAAAGAATGGAATTTTCAAACCCAAAGTCTTCCTAACTCATACACTTCCTACATCTGTTTCTGCTGCTCTTGCTGATACTAATTGGAACAAAGCTATGCAAGATGAAATACAAGCTCTTCATAAGAATAATACATGGTCCTTAATGTCTTTGCCTCCTGGCCGTGATGCTATTGGATGTAAATGGGTGTTCAGAGTAAAGGAAAAATTAGATGGATCTATAGAAAGGTACAAGGCAAGGTTGGTAGCTAAAGGATTTCATCAAAGAGAGGAAATTGACTTCCAGGAAACATTTAGTCCTGTAGTTAAACCCACTACTGTCAGTATCATTTTATCTCTTGCATTAGCTAACAATTGGTTGATAAATCAAATAGATATTAATAATGCCTTCCTGAATGGTTTTATTTCTGAGGATGTATACATGCAACAGCCTCCTGGATGTGAGAGCAGTGATAATTCCTTGGTTTGCAAACTGCATCGATCTATTTATGGTCTTAAACAAGCCCCACGAGCTTGGTTTGACAGGTTGTCTTCGCTCCTACTTTCTCTTGGTTTTCAGTATAGCAAATGTTATAAATCATTGTTCATTAAGACTTCCTCAGGACATTCTCTCTATGTCCTAGTATATGTAGATGATATTCTAATTACAGGTTCAAATTCCTCTGCTGTGACAAGTCTTATTGCGCAGATTAATTCAACTTTTTCTCTCAAGGATATGGGGCAGTTGCATTATTTCCTTGGTATTGAGGTGGTTAAAAATTCATATGGGTCACTTTTATTGTCTCAAGCTAAGTATATTACTGAACTTCTTGAGAAGGCAGGTATGGCAGATGCAAGTCCTTGTATAACTCCTATGTCTACTGTTCCTAAGTAATCTAAAGACCAAGGGGTTCCTTTCTCTGATCCTAAGTTTTATAGAACAATTGTGGGCGGTTTGCAGTATTTGAGTGTCACTCGTCCTGATATATGTTATGTTGTAAATAAAGTGTGTCAATTCATGGCTGCTCCTACTGTCACTCATTGGCAGGCAGTTAAAAGGCTCCTACGATATCTTAAGGCTACTTCCTCTTATGGCCTTATTTTCAGGAAGCCTACTAATTTGAAGCTTACTGCCTTCTCAGATGCAGATTGGGCAACAGATATTGATGATAGGTGCAGTACCTCAGGATTTTGTGTTTATTTTGGAGGAAATCTCATCAGCTGGTCTTCTAAGAAACAACAAGTTGTTTTTAGGAGTAGTACAGAGGCAGAGTATCGAAGTTTAGCTGCTGTGGTTGCTGAAANTTCTCAACACATCTATGAAATGATTGGCCCTAGGGCACAATCTCCAACAGATTGGGCAACAGATATTGATGATAGGTGCAGTACCTCAGGATTTTGTGTTTATTTTGGAGGAAATCTCATCAGCTGGTCTTCTAAGAAACAACAAGTTGTTTTTAGGAGTAGTACAGAGGCAGAGTATCGAAGTTTAGCTGCTGTGGTTGCTGAAATCTCCTGGATTAAGTCTCTTTTGCAAGAATTCCGAGTCACTCTTCCTTCAGCACCCACAGTTCATTGTGATAACATCAGTGCTGTTCACATGACTGCGAATCCGATCCTTCATGCTAGAACAAAGCATGTTGAACTTGACATTCATTTTGTAAGGGAAAAAGCAATTGCTGGAGAGATTTCTGTTCTTTATGTTTCCTCTATTGATCAAGTTGCTAATGGTTTCACAAAGCCACTGTCCAAGCAGTTGTTCCTTGATTTTAGATCTCTTCTTATGATTGGTGACATGAATCATCTGCTTGAGGGGGGATGACAGAGTATACTTCAGTTCCTGAAGTCAGTTCCTCAAGCTAGTTCCTGAAGTCTCCAGTCTTCAGCTCAACATTCTGTTATTGATTCTGTTATTAGCTAGTGTTGACATGTGCTTTTTGTTATATGTGTAACAGATTCTGATGTAGTCTTTTCTCTATAAAAACCATCCATGTACTTCTCATTCATGTAATGCAAATCATTCTTTTCTTAGTTTCAATTTCTTCATTCTCATTTTCTCTTAGTTTAGCAAAATATAAGTTGAATAAATGATAGGCCAAAGTCATATTTTGGTCCTTTATGTTTTCTCAAAGTTCCGTTTTGGTCCCTCAAGTTTTTTTCGTTCCGTTTGGTCCCTCATGTTAGCTCAAAGTTCCGTTTGGACCCTCAAGTTTTTTTTTGTTTTGTTTTGGTCCCTCAAATTTCTCAATAGTTTCACTTTTAGTCCTTGACTCTTTTTTATCTACTTTTTCCATTAAAAAAAAAGGAAAAAAAAAACTAACTTTCATCTCCCTAACAATTTTGCTCTTTAACAAAAGAGAAGGACCTTAATGCAAAAGAGCGAAATTGTTGGGAGATGAAAGTTAGTTTTCTTTCATTTTTTTAATTGAAAAAGTAGATGAAAAAGAGTTAGAGATTAACGGTGAAACTTTTTGAAAACTTAATGAACCAAAACAGAACTTTGAGCAAACATGAGAGACCAAAACGGAACGAAAAAAACTTGAGGGGCCAAAACGGAACCTTGAGCAAAATGAGGGACCAAAACAGAACAAATAAAACTTAAGGGATCAAAATAGAATTTTAGGCAAACATGAAAGACCAAAATAAGACCTTAGCCTAAATGATATATATATATATACTGCTCGTGCGTCAACCACTTCTTAAGCAAGTTGTAAAGTCACTCCCATGTCTAGGAATTCTTAACCCATATATATATATATATATATATTCACACACACAAGATACAAGATACAGACATTTCAATCATCTCTCAATTAAGCTAGCGAAGCCAATTGAAGCATGGTGCATGGCACATGGTTAATTAATACTCCCTCCGGTTTTATATATTTGATGTTTAAGGTAAATGCACACAAATTAAGAAAATGATTAGTTCACCTAAAATGAAGAGAAAAATGAGATAAAAAGACTAAATTATCTCTATTAAATTATTTAGGAAATGTTTATTCATTTATAACTGTACTATATATAATAGGGATAAAATAATAAAAAAA
>QANZ01039211.1:69899-117061 GCA_003254925.1 Chamaecrista fasciculata
ACGAGACAACACGGAATAAGTTAGAGGCTCAATCTTGAGAGATAGTAGATTAATTTAGCTCTTCCAAGACTTAGTATATGTTGCGAAAAGAGAAGTAAGCATCTATTTATAGTTGAGTGGTTGGGGAGTGCTATGAGTGCAAGCGATGTGGGACTAATCAAGTTTACAATTTTTATGTAAAAACAAGATATAACGTATCTTTTACTACAATTATTTAAGTCCATATTGAGAAGTTCAATATTTCATAGAGTTGTTTGGTACAAACTAATCATACAAATTCGTATAATGATGACAGTGGCTTGTAGATATGGTAATCTCTCATTGACTATGAGCTAAGTAACTACAATCATAATTTTATTTATGATTTTTGAATGAATCTCTCATGTGAGTAATTTTGCTTCTCCAAATAAAATTTGTAAGTAACTACAATCATAATTTTATTTGTCCACATGATGGAGTTTCTTGGAGTTTACATCATCACCCCCAAAGAAAGTTCATATTGCCTCAAATACTATTTTCTGTTTTTTTTTTTTTAAAAAAAAAGACAATGTATTTTTATAATTTGAGCCTAAATTGAGTATGGGTTGAGATAAGATTTTAGAAAAAGAAAAATTTAATTATATTTCTTATTCATTCTAGATTATAATTTTGTATTTAATTTTTATTTCGTTCTAAGTTTTAATTTGAGTTCTTTCAAATTTTTAGCCTTCTAATTGATTTTGTGCCTTCTTATGATGTTTTAAAACTCTTAAAAATAATTGCCAATTTAATAAACATAATATTTTGTTTTCTATTAATCCAATATACCTTACTATGTTGTTATTGTATCTCTCATCTCGAAATGTCTATATGTCATTTTGTAAATTATGCCACAAACTCTTCCGTTGTACCACATTTGAAAAATTCCATTTCATGAAACTTTAGGGACTTCATAGCAAAAACAATTAATAAGAAATGAGCAAAGAATCATTTTTGGAGTTTTCATTGCGATCGAAATTTTTAAAATATTTTCACTTTAATGAAAAATTATAATTTGAAAAAGGGTGAATTCTTCTTATTTATCCTGTCATTGAAAAATTGAAGAGTTTGATATAAATTTTAATCGGAGTGTTTAAAAGATTTATATTTAACAATAAAATGCAAATTCAAGTTACTAAATATGAATTAATTATGTAAATATAATCTGAATGGTCAGGTTGTAACTTTAACTACATAGTTTTGATATAGACCATATATAAAATTGAGAATAAAACTAATGTTATTTTGTAATCCATGAGTGAGATGCATGAGACTCGCATGGTTAACATTATATGAGAAGTAATAAGAAGTGAGAAGTGATTACAATATTTATTTTCTCAGTAATCATAATTGCACAACATAACGTTAAATAGTAAATTGTTAATAAAAAATAAAATTTATGGTGAGATGTGATCAATGTGAGTTCACGAGATCCAACCTTAATCGTTATCAAATGAAGTTAAATAATACGTTTCTAACAACTATTCAAACGAGATATCTAATATATGGATAATAAAAAAAAATAAGATTGAAGTCACCTCGTAATCAATGTGAGATCATATTATCTAGACATGTATCATCCTGACACGAAATTTTAAATTGGATTAGTTTATAACAAACTACTTATCATATGAAACATTCATCATTACAATTTGAACTTAAAACTATACAATGAATTGAAACTGTCGATAACTTGTGAATAATGTGACATCGTACAATGTGTTGATTATCATTGGATAACATTAAATAGTCAATTGTTAATATACTTCACGTTAAAAGTCCATGTGCACAACATTGATATGATCATTAAAAATTTAAGATGACTTATATGATCAATGTGAGTTCATGAGATCCAACCTCAACTATTATTGTTTCTAATAACTATTCATGTGAGACCTCCAATTTATAAATAATAAAAATAATAGGATTGTGATTGAAGTCACCTTATAATCAATGTGCACGCGAGATCACATGATGTATAGGCATGTGTCGTCATTAGGCGAAATTTTTAATTTGATCAGTTTGTAACAGTTATTCACACAAAAATTCAACATCACAATTTGTGCTTGAAAATATAGTTAACTCGCGATAAATCACGAATAATGTGACATTGTATGATCTCTCAATCAATACTATATATAAAATTGTATATTTGAGTCTCACATCGTTTATTACAAGTACTCCTTTGCAATTTATCTATAAATGGAGTCACACTCCTCTTATGAGATCTCGAGTTTTAAAATTTAGTTTTGGGTGTTCAAGAATGGAATTAATGATTTTTTTTAGAATTTTGGATAGAATTTTATTCTTATTTTACCCAGTATTAGGAGTTTTGGGTTATAAATTTTAGAAATTAGTGAATACGGAAATTTAAAATTTTAATGGTCATATTTGAAATCCCCATATTTTATTTGGCTTGTGGTAAAAATTTGGGAGCAAACGGAGTTTAAAATTTAATCTGGATTTTTATCTGGACTCGACAAAAGACATTTTTTAAGTAAGAACTGAAACATATTAGAGATAAAATTTTCAAAAAAACAAATTTTATATTTGGAATCTACTCTCTATAACGAGGCTAACGATATAAATTTTGTCAAAAAATTTTATTCCTAAAATTCTGTTTTTTACACCAATTTGAAAGAATCCAAACGATTATGGGCATTTTCATAAATTTTAGTTCTTCTGTCACCACAACTTAATAGCATATCTACTCCCTCAGGTTCTAGAATTTACAAAACAGCCCCAAGTTCTTATATATCAGCTCTCTCGACCCTTTCCCCTTCATTTTCTCTTCTTCTTCGCCTCTCACTCAATCTCTCTCACTCACTCAACTCCAACCACCGTCCACCGTTGCCACCAGCCCAGACAGTCGGGCCACCACCTCCGGCCACCTCCAACACCGCTGTACGCCGGCCAGTAGTGGGCCATAACAGAAGTGTGTTAGAAAATCAACAAATCCTTCATTGTTTCTTGATTTTCTTGGTTGGAATGAACCCATTGATGATAGTATATCATTTTGGGAACCTCTAGAAGCTATTAAATCTCCACAATATTAACTTTTGAGACTGTTTTTACTCTAGGGTTCATAAGTGACGAAAATTGGGGTTTTTGAGCAAATATTTGTGTTTTCTTGAAATTAATAGTTTGTATGAAATAGTCTTTTTTTTCATCTTTAAATAATAAAAAGAAGATTAACTATAATATGCACATTTATGTTTGAGTTTGTCACATATCCCTTGTGACATTTGTCATAAGTGTGGACATACAAGGAAGCCAATATGAATCAAACATTGACTTGAGAGTTATCAAGTATGGACAGTGATACAGATACGAGATACGATCACGTTGATATGTCAAATTTTTAAAATTATATGACATGACATATATATAGACAATTAAAAATCCATAAATTTTTATGAGAATTCTATAAATTAAAATATCTATTCATAAAATATGTCATATGTATTATTATAATATATTATGTGTCATGTTAAAGTCACAAAAATACAATTTTACATTCTAAAACTTATAAATGTGTCGTACAGGTCGAACACGAACACATGTCCAACATAGTGACATACCCTCAAAATGAAATGTTCATACTTCATGCTTCATAGCTTGAGAGAGATGATATTTGTCATGTAAAAGTGTACATAATTAAATTTAGGACATTTAAAACATGTATTTTAACATTTGAGGTAACTTGTGCTGGTCACATAAGCACTTAAATGAAGACATCATCTTACCCATTCACTCACGTTCAAAACAACAAATATGAAATTAAGAGGAGACAAAAAATTAAACCCATGATATTTGAGATATAGGGATATGGACTAGTCCACTTGGTGGATTGGACCCAAACTTATTTAAGATGGGGACTCAAAATACAAATAAGAAATTATTTGTATTAAAAGATAAAATTTTTTATTAAACATTATTTTACATGCTGGAGGAAATTGGTACCTATTTTTAATTATGGAACATGGACCATGGGTAAGTTTATGGCTTGAATTAAGTCCATGTCCGTGCTGATGAATAGAGGGGGTCCCAACAAAGCTAGCCCAGCTCACATATTTTAAGTGGGCCAATAGGCTGGCTCATTGGGTTAAATCTATTTTAATAGCTTTACTAGTATAATTGAACTTATTAACTCTACTCTCATTTCTATCTCTTCTCATGGCTCATGCCATGCAATCTTTCTCTTTACCCAGATCTATCCTAAAAAAAAAATGATTCTCTCAATAAAAGTTTTCTTTAATTTGGGGTCATGACTAAATGTTTGGGACCAAGGCAGTCAAGATCTAGATTTAAATCGTAAGATCGTACGATCTTACGATCTTGCAAGGCCAATTCTAGTTAAATCGGATGCAGGATCGGTTTTGACCAAGATCTGAGTAAGATCTAGATTTAAATCGTAAGATCGGTAAGATCGTACGATCTTACCGATCTTACCGATCTTGTAAATTTTTTTTAAGCTTTTTTTTTTAAAAAAAAAGACCCAAAAACAATTAAAAACTTTCAAAAAGGTCCCAAAAACACTTTAAACAATTCCACAAAGGCCCAAAAGCATTTAAAAACTTTCAAAAAGGTCCAAAAACACTTTAAACAATTCCACAAAGGCCCAAAAACATTTAAGAGACTTTCAAAAGACCATAAAACTTTCAAAAAGGTCCCAAAAACACTTTAAACAATCCCACAAAGGCCCAAAAATATTTAAAAGACTTTCAAAAAGGTCAAAAAACACTTTAAACAATTCCACAAAGGCCCAAAAACATTTAAAAACTTTCAAAAAGGTCCAAAAACACTTTAAACAATTCCACAAAGGCCCAAAAACATTTAAAAACTTTCAAAAAGGTCCAAAAACACTTTAAACAATTCCACAAAGGCCCAAAAACATTTAAGAGACTTTCCAAAAGACCCTAAAACATTTTAAAACTTTCAGAAAGGCCCTAAAACGTTTTAATGACTTCCAAAAGACCCTAAAATGTTTTAACAACTTTCAAAAAAAGTCCAAAAATATTTAAGAGACTTTCCAAAAGACCCTAAAACATTTTAAAACTTTCAAAAAGGCCCTAAAACGTTTTAAACACTTAAAAAAAAGAGCCCGGCCAAAATGCGGTGTTCACAAGTACAAACCACTTAGGCTTGAAGTTTAGGCTTGAAGTTTTTTTTTCTTTTTAGATTTCAATCACTAATTCACTACTTATAATTAAGTTTGTTGTCTTTTTATTTTTATTTTTTCAGGTATGAAGATGTTGTTGCTTTGTTTTTGTTAGCGTTTGACTAAACTTTTGTTAGCTTTTTGTTAGAAATGGGAGATGTTGTTGCTTATTATATATATTTATATATACATACTCATAATTCATAAGATGAATTTATGACTTATGAGCATTTATATATATATATACATATAAATAGATATTAGTAATTGTTTATATGATTTATATATTTTTAGGAAATTCATAGGATCTTACGATCCTCGATTCGATCTTACGATTCGATCTTTCTCATGCTCCTTCCGATCTTGAGTAAGATCTCGATCTTGACTGCATTGTTTGGGACTAATGAACTTGTCATCTTCCTTAGTTAAAAAGTATCTATTATTATTTTCCTCTCATTTCAAAACCTCACTTGGGAGATGATATCAAAGGAAGATTTTTCTTGTTGGCATTTTCATTGTGATAAAAATGAATCAGAACCTGACTCAAACTTAATCGACAAACACAATATGATGCCTAAAAAATATCATTTTTCTTGACAAACATGTTGGTGCGCCTTGTAGAAGTTGTCTAGAATTTTGTTGTCTAAGCACGATCCTCAATTCATAATTACTTGTGATGACGTTGGCATATGCATGTTTGTCAAGAACAATGGTATTAGGCAACATATTGTCTTCCTTTCCACTAAGAAAATCCCTCTGACACACGAAAATGAACTCATTATGTGTGTGTCGATTAAGTTCAGGTTCTCATTCATTTTTATCACAATGAAAATGCCAACAAGAAAAATCTTCTTTTGATTCATCTCACAAGTTGAAATGAGAGGGATCCAATGTCCAAACCCTCTCCATTTGCTCTCTTTAATTTTTGGTACATTTTAAAAGATGCATTATATACGACAACTTTCCTGATGTAGAACTTGTCACACTGTATTCCATCTTTTTATTATTATTATTTATATTGTTGCTTTCTTCCTTCTAAAATGTCGATTTATTTATTTATTTATTTTAAAAAAACACATTTGAATTTATAGAAAACCTATTATTCAATTCCTGAAGTTTTACCGAGTTAACTAATCAGTCTTTGAACAATCAAAATATATAACACAGACCCTGAATTATTGTAATTTTCCGATTTGGTCCCTAGGTAAAATTTAGGGACCAAATGATAAAAATGCAGTATCAATTTAGGAGCCAAAAAGTATAAAATCAACTTAAATTCAGGGACCAAATAGTTGACAATTAAAATATTTCAAGAATCAAATCGTGTAGTTTATTAATTATGGATTGATTAGTTGATTCGGGATAAATTTATGGACCAAAGACTAGATTTTGTCTTCAATTTAATATGACCTTTCATGCTTATAAGGAGAGTAAATTCAAATCAGTTGGCTCTTTAAGGTCATTGGATTATTTTGCTGCTACAGTACTGCAGTATATCACAGACATTAACAATTTAACATTAGGTAACTGGAATTTCAGAATATTATAATGCATCCTTGAGCTACAGTATTAGAAGTATGTCACACCCTTAAAAAGATACAGGTCAACCTAAATTCCGAGAATGTTCACATACTAAGAAACTAAGATTACTTATAAGTAGATCATGTACAGGGCAACTTACATTCTGAACTATCTTCTCTGAAATTTTCCAAGACAACTCAGCCGGAAGCAGATCGCCGACGAAAATAATATCTGTAAAGGAAAAAAAATAAGTAAAGAACCAATTATACAATAGCACATGTGCATATCTAAGACCATTAGACCTGATCATTGAACCAGCTTCGTGGTCCGATGATCAGCTCAAATGGCTTGCCTGCGTTATGTATATACATAAAGTAAACTAACAATTTGGTCATTGATAGATCACCGAGCTGACAACTCAGTCCTTCTAAGATTGAAATGTACAGTTAAATCCATAATAGATCAAAACGGTATACTAATTAGTCCTTTTGATCAAAACAAAGGACTAATTAGTATACTGTTTTAATTTTAGGGATTAAACTGTACATTTCAATCTTTCAAAAACTGAGTTCTCAGCTTGGTGATCTTTTAGGGACCAAATTGTTAGTTTACTCTATATTATACATATATTACATACACATATACACACACATGTGTATAAAGAGAAGGAGAGGGAATGGGATCAGTACACAAATATCTTGATGTTGTAAATGGAGGCATATTTCCGTAGAAGACGTTCTATTGTGTACCACTCGGAACGATCTGATCCATCTTGATAACCTATGCGGGGCATGTGGATCATTGCTTTGTAGAAAAATAAATGAAACTGTGTCAGTAAGTTCCGATGGTTAAGTAGACAGATTCTTTTTATTTGTATTGTTTCAGATTTCACGTACATAATATAAATAAGCTGCCATACATAGTTTAGAATTGAGAATTTGCATAATATGAACAATCTAAGGCCTTGCTTTTGTATTATAAGGGTGTGACATTGTGGTGGGTGATCTTTTATTTCTATATGCTTTCTAAGAAAATAAGCTTCACATCATTGATCTTATTCAAGTCTCTCAAAGGATTATTTTTCGTGGACCAAAGAATAATATGTTATGTCACTTACCATTTGCCACACCTCTTGAAAATACATTTTTCAGTTCAAGGAGTTTTCTTTCAAGTTACGAGTAGAATCTTCATAAGACTCTGTTCCAAAGTTATGGCTTGTAGGCAAAAGCAGATTAACTTTAATATTGAAATTATACCATATTTTGCACCCCTCCTAGAAAATTGATCCTGTTCATCTCATGCCTAGAGGAAATATAATACAAGAAGCTAATAAAAAATCAATATAGCTGTGTTGATAAAGTTTAGCATCTGAATGATTTATAAACTTCCTCTCCCGAGTTGCGCTAAGCAATATCTGTGTAACTGTGCAAGTGTAACTATCAACCGAAAAGATGGCCGAAGAAAAAAAAAACTATCCATTAAAATTATCACAAAAAGGAAAAAAGGATAGATAGGACACCAGGTTGAAGATTAAGGTAAGAATAAGATTCAACATAAATCTTAATAAACATGAGACAAGGTTACCAGAATTTTGAGAAGCTGAGAATGCAGCCTTTGATAAGCAACTTTCCAAATGGAGAAGCGAGATCTTACTGCGAGGAACTTTACGCCTTGGATTATAAGACTGAACCACAGCTAAAGCAACCCACTTGGGAGAGCTTCTATTCATATTTTGTTCGTCTTGCTCATCTACAAAGTAACAAGAAGGTTCATAGTGGAAGCTTGATGTAGAATAACGAAGCATGTTGGACAAGAGGGTATGACCCATATAGGGATATTCATCTAATATCAGAAAGACTTGTGTTGCAAAAAGTTAAAACATGATAAATGAGAGAAAATTGTGTGTATTATTCATGAAAAAGATAGGGTATTTATACAAGAGTTATCAATCTATTCTAGGAAACAAAATAAATGAGAATAACTAATCAGCTACAATCACTCCCTAATGCTATACAATCAATTCATAATTGATATCCTAATTAATATAAATATTCATATTCACAATATTCACAACACTCCCCCTCAAGCTGGAGCATATATGTCATAGGCACCAAGCTTGCCACATAGATATTTAATTCGAGGACCTCTCAGAGATTTAGTGAGAATATCTGCCAGCTGATCATTTGAATTAACAAACCGAGTAGCAAGGCATCTGGACTGAATCTTCTCTCTAATAAAGTGACAATCAATTTCAATGTGTTTGGTCCTTTCATGAAACACTGGATTTGAGGCAATGTGCATAGCAGCTTGGTTATCACATACCAGCTCCATTTTGTGTATGCCTCCAAATTTCAGCTCTTGAAGAAGTTGTTTCAACCATAGTAATTCACAGGTTGCTAAAGCCATAGCCCGATACTCAGCTTCTGCACTAGACCTTGCAACCACATTCTGTTTCTTACTTTTCCAGGAGACTAGGTTACCCCCAATTAAAACACAATATCCAGATGTAGACCGCCTATCATCTGGAGAACCAGCCCAATCAGCATCTGAAAAGCCAACAATTTGGGAGTTTCCTCTATTCTCATATAGTAATCCCTGTCCTGGCGCTCCTTTAATGTAGCGAAGAATCCGAACAACCGCATCCCAATGACTATCACATGGTGATTGGAGAAACTGACTGACTACACTCACAGCAAACGATATGTCTGGAGGAGTGATGGTGAGATAATTCAGTTTTCCCACAAGTCTTCGATATCTTTCAGGATTGTTTATCAGCTCCCCCTGTCCTGGATAGAGTCTAACATTCGGATCCATTGGAGTCTCAATTGGTTTGCAATTCATCATGCCAGCCTCTTCTAACAAGTCAAGTGCATACTTCCGTTGTGAAATGGCCACACCAGTACTTGATTGGGCAACCTCAATTCCCAAAAAATACTTGAGCTTTCCCAAATCTTTAGTTTGGAAGTGGTTACACAGATGTTGTTTGAGTTGGGCAATACCTTCATCATCATCGCCTGTGATAACAATGTCATCCACATATACGACCATGTAAATGCACTTGCCATTTGCAGTATGACGAAAGAAGACTGGGTGATCCGCCTCACTGCGAGTCATCCCAAAATCTTGAATTACAAAACTGAATCGGCCAAACCAGGCTCTTGGGGATTGTTTGAGACCGTAAAGAGAGCGGCGAAGTCGGCATACTTTCCCATACTCCCCCTGAGCAACAAATCCAGGTGGTTGCTCCATATAGACTTCTTCTTCTAGTTCACCATGAAGGAAGACATTCTTAATGTCAAGCTGATAAAGTGGCCAGTGACGAATAGCCGCAATTGATAAGAAGACCCGAACCGAAGCAATTTTGGCAACTGGAGAGAAAGTATCACCATAGTCCAAGGTGATTGTGTCTGAAGAGGAGGACTAGGCGGATCACACAGTCTGAAGAGGAAGACTAGGTGGTTCCTGGATTGGAGGACTAGGTGGTTCCTGGAGTGAAGGTTCGGGTAGAACAAGAAGGGCTTCAATCATAGGAGGACTAGAAGACACAGGAGACTCGAAGAATGGAGTAGACTCAAAGAAGGTCACATCAGGAGAGGTGAAACACCATTGAGTGGCTGGACAATAACATCGGTAGCCCTTTTGGAGTCGAGCATAGCCAAGAAAAATACACTTGATGGACCTAGCTGTGAGTTTATCTTTCCCTGGGGTCAAATCATGCACAAAACAAACACAACCAAAAATACGAGGAGGAAGATGATAAAGAGGATCATTAGGAAACAACAAGGAATGGGGGATTTGATCATTTAAGGTGGATGAAGGCATGCGATTGATTAGGTAACATGCAGTGAGAACAGCATCACTCCAATACTTAGTAGGGACATTTTGATGAATAAGTAAAGTGCGAGCTGTTTCAATAAGATGGCGATTCTTACGTTCAGCTACCCCATTTTGTTGTGGAGTATAAGGACAAGACGTCTGATGTAATATTCCTTGAGAGTCCAAAAAGGTCTTAAAAGATGTAGACAAATATTCTTTAGCATTATCAGAACGTAAGATAGACACAGAAGTATTAAACTGAGTTTTTATTTCAACACAAAAGCTTTGAAAGATATCAAAAACCTCAGAACGAGATTTCATCAAATACAACCAAGTACAACGAGAGTAATCATCAATGAAAGTTACAAAATACTGAAAACCAAAAATAGACGACTCACGACTAGGACCCCAAACATCAGAGTGAACAAGTTGAAAAGGTGAAGTAGACCGACTATTCTGACTACCAGAGAAAGAAGACCGGGTGTGTTTACCCAACTGACACGACTCACATGGGAGGGAAGACAAAGTAGAAAGTGAGGCATCCATCTTGCGAAGTTTGGAAAGACTTGGATGTCCCAGGCGATTGTGGAGAAGAGATGGAGAACAAGTAGATGCGCATGCAACAGGAGATGTAACAGGTGAAAGATGGTATAAGCCTTCTAACTCACGCCCTACGCCAATCATCCGACCCGTACTCCGATCCTGGATAGAAACACAACAGTTAGCAAAGGTAATGGAACAATTGTGAGAACGAGTTAATTTGCTAACAGAGAGAAGATTGAATGGAGATTCAGGGACATAAAGAACAGAATCAACAGACAATGAAGGAAGAATTTGGGCTTGACCAATCCCTGTAGCGGCAGTTTTACAGCCATTGGCTATAGTAATGAAGGGAAGAGTAGATGATCTAGAAAGGTGGGTAAACAAAGTTTTATTACCAGAGATATGTTCGGAGGCACCCGAGTCAAGAACCCATGGTCCAAGGTTAGGAGAACGAGCAAGGCAAGCAGTTATATTACCAGTTTGGGCAACTGAGGCAGCCACCGATGACGCTTGAGCTTGTTGGTACTTTAAGAACGCCTTGTAATCATCCCCAGCTAAGGTGATTGTGTCTGAGGAGGTATCATCAGATGTTTCAGACTGAGCAAAATTAACCGGCCGAGGAGGTCGTCCATGGAGTTGCCAGCAGCGATCACGTGTATGCCCCAACTTATTGCAATGGGTACATTGAGGGCGGTTTTTACCACCATTACGCCCACTACTCCCCCCTCCTTTGTTGCCAGTGTGAGATGCCAGGGCAGAAGAGTTAGCAACTGGGGGAACAGTATGATTGTCGTTCGAAGCGCGTGACGAGGAGATGCGCACCAAACGATTAACAACATCATCAAATGTAGGTACAGTGGAACCCCCCAAGATTTGATCTTTAACAGTATCACGATCAGGGCTTAGATTTATCAAAGTCAGAACCATGAAGAATTTATCCCATTGCTTTTCATGATCAGCGGGTGATGTTGGAGCTGGCATCAATAAACTAAACTCATGTTTAAGTGCCTCCATCTTACCTACATATGTGGTATTGTCCAAGTCCTGCTGCTTCAGATTGACAAGGTTAGATAAAACATCATAGTAACGCTGAATATCATTACCATAAACTGATGCAGCCTTGTTCCAAACATTATAACATGTGTCATATGCCTGATACATAGACAATAATTTAGGATCAAGAGAATGCCATAGTAAAGAACAGAGCTGAGCATCAACCTTTACCCACTTAGGTCTATCCTCATCAGCAATTTCAGTCTCACGCTTGGTTAAGTGATCTAGGTATCCCTGACCCTTGAACCATAGGTGAACTGAGGCGGCCCAGGACTTATAATTAGATGCCCCACGCAATTTTTCAGAAGTGATAACAGGAGACCCACTGATGGCAGTGGAGAAAGTACTAGACTTGGAATCAAGCACATTGAAAGAGGCCATTAGGAAAAGATGTTATAAAAAAGTGAGAGATAATGAGAAGCTGACCCCAGAAACGGCGCAAGAGTGAGCCGGCGAGCACGACGGCGTCGAGAACAGCGGAAAGAGGTGCCGGAAACGGAGTCACGCGCCAGCGCGTGGGATTTCCGGCGGACTGTCGAGCGGCGCGTGGAGGCGCGTGCGGCGGCGGACGGCGACGGCGGAAGGTGGGTTTTGCCGATCGGGAGTCGCTGAGCACAGTGGTGGGGCGCGTGTTCCAAGAAGACTCCGGCGACGAAGTCGTTATAGGGACAGTGACGCTAGGGTAAAACCTTGATGAAAAGAAAGGAGGCTGGAATGACACACAGCCTTAGAAAAAAGAACTAGAAAAGATTGATGGCTGGAATGAAACACAACCAGAAAGAAAAACCTACTGGAGAATCACAGTGGCTCTGATACCATGATAAATGAGAGAAAATTGTGTGTATTATTCATGAAAAGGATAGGGTATTTATACAAGAGTTATCAATCTATTCTAGGAAACAAAATAAATGAGAATAACTAATCAGCTACAATCACTCCCTAATGCTATACAATCAATTCATAATTGATATCCTAATTAATATAAATATTCATATTCACAATATTCACAACAAAACATATATCCTAGTCGCTTTATATATAGCCAAAGAAATTATACTGACCCCATAAAAACCCAAAATATGAACAGACAATTTGTTTGTGGCTCTACATGGACAGATGGAGCTACATGAAAGACCTTGAAAGCTAATTCTTTGCTTATCTTACTGTTATGATATATATTTATATATTTAGGATTATGAATATAGTTAGGAGGATATTTCTATTATTATATTTATGATTTATAGGGATTAGTTAGGATCGCTAAAATTAAGGGGTTAGTTAGTATCTCTATCTAGTATCTAGTTAGTATCTCTATTTGGTTTATATATAGGGCACTCTTTATTCAATAACATTAACGAATTATTCAGCTAACATTTGCAAATTACCTAGTGCAAGTGCTCACCTTCAAGCCTTATAAGATGGAGATCACCAAGATGCAAATCCCCATGTGCTGAAGCCCGTTCATATGCATCACCAATGCTTGAAGAAAGTTTGGTTAGTGCATTAAACATGCCTCCATGGCCCCAGTTTCCAGAGTTATCAACACAGCTATAAATTAAAATAAGCTAATTAGTTAGAAATAAAATCAACAACTCACTAAAAGAGGAAGCAGTGATAAAAAAAGGTCTCATAAAGTTGATACATCAAGATAAATATCCAACAATATGTAATGAAAATTCGGGTCCTCAACAGCAAAAATTTTAACTGCGGCTCCATCATTTTCTTATAATGCAGTTCTACTGTGTAGTAAAATTTAGTACTAGGAAACAACAAGGATGCTAATTTAACTTTTGTTGTTTTTGGCCAGAACATACTATTCAATTTAATGATATTAAATTTGTACACTATTCTAACAGCATGCAATAGAGAACAATATTGATAAAAAAAAGTTCAAAAAGATGAATTTTAGAAAAATCAATAAAGTTAATTAATAGCTTCTTGCAACAGAATAAAAGCTGCCGCAGGGCAATTACAAAAGAAAAACGCTTACCTGAATATTATAGCAGGTTCGGATGGACAAACGCTTGATGGATCTGTACAATCTCCAAAAACAAAATGAACAGATCCAGCATCTGATGTAATACCATCATCTGGTGGGTTTATAGGGTCATTCACATTCAAAGAATGATATCCAAGTTCCTCCCACTTTGACAGCTTTTTTTCCTCTGCCTTCTTCTTTGCTTCCTCAAGTTTCAGTTGCTTGTCCACATCTGATATTTTTCTGTTCCTCAGCTCTGTGACTGAATTGACACTTGACTTTGGTACTTCTTCAAATTTTTTAACCCAGGAGAGATATGATGCTTCATCAAGACCAGGATCATGTGAAAAGGAACGAGGACCTCCTTCCTTAGCATCATGCGCCTTTAGAAGATTTCTTTGGTTAACCTCAAATTTCCTGTCATCCTTGTCTGATATTTGTACATCACGCATTAACATTACCTTGTCAGTCATAGCATTGATTTCCGACAAATTCATGTCCCCAAAGTTTCCATCATTAGTCTCACTAGGATCAAACCGATGCAAACCAAATATGACAGATTTTAAATCATTAGCTCCCATTCCTGGTGTTACTTCATTTTCATGTTCCTGAATACTATCATCTATAACATTGAGGCTAAGCTGCAATTTCTTTTCTGCCCTCCTCATAATCACCTACATTTTAACATTTGATTTCTAAGACAAAAGTAAATGGCCTCCATAGAGATCACAAAATATAGGCACCAAAAAGAATGACACCTCCTCTATTGTACTTTCTGAAACAAGGTTAATGCACAAGACATGGTTCATTTGACCAATCCGATGGGCTCGCTGCAAAGCCTGCTTGTCCACTTGAGGGTTCCAATCTTGCTCATAGAATATAACCTATGAAATGTAAGAAACACTAATTTATAAATGTATTTTTTTCATTCAAAATGCTTCAGTCAATAAGTTAACAATATGGTAGTCCCCACTCCCCATGGACTTAAATAACATAACCTTATTCCCAAGAACAACTATAACATGTCCAACAAGCAGCAAATTTTAACTAAAGCCAATTATAACACAGCAGTTGTCACATAAGGCAATCAACAGAGAAACTAGTTTACATTTTCCTTTTAGACAGAAGAACTAAGAAAATGAGCAGAGAATTTAACAGCTCAAGAACCCCAAAATGCAAAACTCCATATTACATAAACTATAGGTTTCACATTTAAGAGAAGTAGAGAACTATCATCAAATATGCAAACTTTTCTTAGGAATTCAGATGAGCAGATTTTTTTTTACATTTAAGATGTTTCTAAATTAAGACTGAGTTAACAATTGCAATTGCAATACTTTAATTCATTGACACTGTAAACTTTTGTGCTATACTTCCACAACACATCCACACTACAAAAAAGTATTATTGTACATCAGATAGCTCTAGAAACAGAACTACAATACAATTATAATACCCATCTCCAAGTAAAACTAAATTTTATGCTATTAAAAGGAATTCAGAATTAAACATGCAAAGACATATAGAACCCCATAAATTGCCATTTCAAGGCAAAAGAAAGCAGTAAACACAGAATGATGTATCAGATGAACAGACAGATATCTTATAAAAAAAATTGGCTAAAGTAAATGTCTAAAGGTAGATTTCAACAATGAAATCAACTCTATTATCCCTAGGGTCACATATATATACCAATATAAAGAATTAAAAAAGTGAAGGTATTACAAAATAAGTTTCAGATTGAAAAAGAAGACTCTGAGCTTGATGAAACTTAACAGTATCAGCAGCTACAAGATTCAAGCCGACTCCCCCAGCTCTTGTTGAGATCATGAAGACAAAGGCTCCACTTCTGTCAGCTTCTGAATTTAAACTCAAATTAACTGATGGACTACTAAAACTTCTTATCGCAGCAAAGCGCTCCTCAGCCCTAACTGATCCATCAAGACGCTCATAAGAATATTTTTTTAACTCCAGAAAGTCCTACATGAATCAAGAAGTATGGCATCAAAATTTTCATTTGACATGTGTGTATGTGTGTGTATGCATTTGGTAGGGATCTAACCTGCAAAATGTCAAGTGTTTGGGTCATTTGAGCAAAAAGAAGGGTGCGATGTCCAGAATTATGTAACTTCTGAAGAAGTTGGTCCAGGATGAGCAGTTTACCACTGGCCTGCTCAGGCAAAAAGTTAAACATGATGGTAATCAATAAAAAATTGTTGGAGGGCAAAGTACATAAGTTCAAAAGCAGAATCCAATGGAGAACAAACATTTGAATCATTTAAGCAACTAAAAGAATAGATAAATTTATTAGTTACTTTTGTCATGGAGCTAAGTAATATGAAAAATTATGTATTATGCTCAATGCCTCCGTGTTTATTATATTTTGATATGTCATTTTACCTTATACTTTTCTTGGCCTCTGACATGACAGACTTTTGATGCATTTTTTTTTTCACAAGGTCAAAATTTATGTAAAACTGAAACTCTGAACATAACGTGATGTGTGGTTAGAAATGCCTGACAAACACTATGAACGGTTCATAGTCATACTCATGATACAATGTTTGATAATGGCAAAATTTGTTTCATTTACTTTAGTTTTCTTTTTCTTTCCCCTATCCTAACCTCTTTCTTTTTTGGCAAATGGGAAATGCAATGCAAACAAGTTAAGAATGCTGCTTGAACAGATACAAAACTATTTATTAAACAGTAAGAGCGTGAATAGGTAACTAAAACACTGATAATTCCGGCATAGTCAAGCAGTAGCACAGAGATTAGAAATTACCTGAACCAGATGTTCACCCTCTTCATAAGGTTCAGGCTCAATACCTGGAAACAGATAAGGATGGCTACATGCTTTCCTTAGCTGTATCACCTGCAAAAGTAAAACATTTCCTTTCCTAATGAAAATATGAAAACCACAATTTAGTATTGCTATGATAAGAATACAGTTGGGAAAAAACAACAGCAGCAACAATAACAACACTACCTCTGGGACCAAAATGTAAGCAATACATATATAAAACAATGATGTCAAGAGACCCTCCCACAAAGCTTAAGCAGATAAGTCCAGTCCCAGGAATAGTTATTTTATTATATCTCTAGCACTCTCCTATTGGAATGGTTAAAGAATTCTGGGCCATATTCTCAGATGGTCTGCTTAAAAATTTGATCGGTCATATAACGCAAAACTTTTGGGGCCATTTTAAAGAAGCTACAAGGAAAACAATACAAGAGTGTGATTGACTCTATAATATAAATTTGTAATGTGATCGGCCCGAGCAGACTATAATCAAGGTTAATAGCAGAAAGAAGAAAGGAAATGTGCTTGAAAATGGACATTGGTCCAAGGCTGCCTGATATTCAATACTATTCTAAACAAAGAAGGATTAAATGGGCAAATTGGGAATTGTCAGACCAGCCAATCAGAGTGGGCTGCTGTGCAGGGAGTAAAAAGGTATCACTAGCAGTGAGTGTATGGGGAGAAATTTTGTGGGACTATGAACACAACTATCCTCTAGAAAGCTAGCATTCTTTTTTTCCTTTTTTTTCGGCAATGGCAGTGGATGTTGCTAATGTTTTGTTTGTTGTTGTAATTCCATCCCTTCCTCATTTGAGAACTCATAGTAGTGATTGTGGATACAAGTTCTGTTTTCATTAGGGCTCTATCATAATGCTCTTCCATTGTAACTGTAGCTAAACTATAGTCAGTTAATCACAAGCAAAAATGCTCATAAGTCATAACCAATCCCCAAGGTAGGAAAACAATTTTTTTAAAATATTTACTATTTAAAATCTGATCAGCCTAAACCACTGCTAAATATAAATTCAATTTCGCGACTACTCGAATAATAAATGAACACGAGAAATTGCTCTACCACTAAAAGGACAGAGAAAAGGAAGCTAGAGTTTTTGACTTACAATATTCTGCAAGGACTGGTGATTTGAAGTTCCAGAAGATAGTGCCAGTAACTTAGGAAGCTCTTTCCTTAAAATTGACATGTAGACCTGTTTTTGCAGGCTGACCAGGGGTGCCATCCTGTCATGGCAAAGCATTTCAGTATTAAATTTGACAACATTGCAATTGGAGTAATCAGGAAACAAATCATGAAGTGCCATATAATTGTTTTTAGTTGCTAAGAAATTTAAAATACAACATACACCGTTATCTCAGTGACAGGTGGTAGCACTAGATTTCCACATTCGATAAGCTTTGATTTGGTTCGACGAAGCATAAAGGCTCCCAATATACTTTTCAGAATTTTAAGTTGCTCCTTTACCTTCAGTGTATCTTGACCTGTTTAGAAAAAAACAACTACAAAAGTTAGAAAATGACAACCTGTTACTCAGATGGATGTGACAAGTCTCTTCTATAATATTATCAGATATAGTGTAAACTTTTGAACAGACTTGACACCAAAAAATTATAATTTCCAAACCTATAGACCATTGATCTAAAAATATAGACCAAGTTCAATAATCAATAATGACAAAATGTCTCAAAATGATTGTTGAGCATTTGATAGATACAAGAAGGAATTTGTACATGAATAGTAAAGCTACCATAGGAAAGAAAGTAAGTACATAGAGAATATATCTCAATCTCCAATTATTAGACACTACTATATGCATGAGCTAGTTACAAGGGTCAATGTCCAACATTAAATACCCAGATTTTAGACAATAATAAAACATTCAGACTCTGGAAGCTATCAGCAGCCTCTGGAACAATAAATACTCTTCAGAACCAAATAAAAAGCAGTAAAAAGATAGACCAACCTGAAGTAGGATCACTGATGTCCTTGAATGTGGAAAGGAACTGTTCCTGTGTACCAAAGACAGCAGGCATACAAAAATACATCAATGCCCACAATTCAGATAAGTTGTTCTGAATAGGTGTACCAGTCATCAACAATCGTCTCGGCATGAGATAGTGGTCTTTAAGAACATTATATAAAACCTGTAAAAGATTCAAGTCAGTTAACCTTTCAACAACCGATGCAAAAAATCTTACTAGAGGATGATTAAAATGCTTTTTAAGATTCTCCTATTACAAAATCTAATTTTTATCAACCAGCCCATATGTGCCATATAAATTACTAGTGAATTGAACAGTGAGATTCTGCTCCAATTTGTTCGCCTTTTCAAATTAGTTACAAGCGTGACATACAGAAAAATGACCCAACAAACAGATGTATAGCAGAGATGAAGTTTACCAGGCTATGCCCAATAAGTGTGATACCCAAGAAACATTGGATGTAATATACAATGACTACTGCTTCATAAAACTGACTCATAATTAGATGAGTTTAACAAGCAGAAGCATAAATTTAACCAAATAAATATAAAAAGACATTTTATAATGTCTTCAACATACACTTGAAGGGTTTTTAAGTCTTTGAGCTTCATCAATAATAGCATACTGCCATGGTATTTGAGAAAGAAAATCCTGATCCAGCAGTGCAATGTCGTATGTTGTTAACAGCACATCAAAAGGTAAGAAGCCCTGACATGAAGTTCATGTACAAAAAATAAAAGCATCAATAGACATAAACATAATAATGGGGATCTTGCACCTCTCTGAAAGCCAAACCAGGGGAGGACAAAAGAATTAATGGGCTCATGAAAGTATTGTACGTAAATGGACAGATTAGTGTAGGTGAGTCATATAAAATACACTATAAGTACATCAGTACCCTTACATTGACTGCCGATGGCCGTCCTTTCATATGCTCATGAATTTTCCTGCGTAGGCTGCGCCGGTGTTCTTTTTCTCCAACATATTTTAATACTTTCAGTTTAGTGGAAAATTTAACTATCTCTGAGACCCAACCATCTGTTACACTTAGAGGACATAAAACCACTGCAAAAAAATTTATTTTTTTTTAAAAAAAAGCGTAAAAACAAGAAGAATTTCTTTGAATATTTGCTGCAGGAAAATTTGGAAGTTTTTAAACATAATAAAGGTTTCGTTACTCACAAAATGGCCCAGCTGACAACTGGTGCACTTTTAAATAACTTAATAAAGAGATAGCTTGCAAGGTCTTGCCTAGTCCCATCTGTCAATGATTCATGGATAACCATAAAAGTAATCTTTTAAAACAAAAAAAAAAGTTCCAGGCATCTTGCATACAAATTGAAATAATATGATTGCAATATTGTTTTCCAATTTTGCATCTGCTGAAATGAAAATGGATAAGTTAGATTCTACATGTCATCACTCAATTCAGAGAAACCACATTTAAGTTTCATTATCTTAGCAAGGTTATCTGAAACATTTTCACGATTCATTAGTAAACCTACTTAGGTTTCTCTAACGTCCTGAAATAAGTCAAGTGCAACAGTGAGACATTTTATGGCTCCAAGTTCCAACCAACAGCCTTAACTGGTGTAGAATGAATTCCATTAAGCATATAGATCTTGCAATATTGGGCACATATTGCTTTTATAGGATCTTGGTAATTGCAGAAAATGAATTGCAGGAACATTCACCATTTAAAGGGTCAATTTCTTGTAATTGTAAGACCACACGGATACCAAATATTTCCCCCTTCCAATTAAAGATTAGCATCCAACATGAAATTGAAGAAATCATACCTCATCACCTGCAAATGATAAAACAGATTGATTAACATGCTGAAATTTGTTGTTGTTGTTTGGGTGGNGCGGAGTGGTTCTAACTTACATATAAAATTCAGTCAGTTTGGTTTGTCTGTGCTTCAAGATCAGGACAACTAATTTGTCTACATTTCACCTTATATTTGAGAAATGAAAACAAAATAAGGCAACAGCAAACAAATCAAGCTATGTTGCATGTGTACAAGTACAGGCAATGGCATGGGTACTTAACTGCAGATACAGATATGGGCAGAACCTTTTTCAAAATACAAGATATGGCTTTTTCTATGCATACTAATAAATATAAAATATCTGGTAAAATATAACAATTCTTACAACAATAAAAATAAAAAATAAACCTTCAATATATGTAAGCAATCAAATAATAATATAAGCTTATTACTATGATCTTAAAGTTCATATAATTTGTATTATTTTAATATAATCAACTACAGTATTATATATACTACATTTTTTATAATTGTCGATGTTGAGAAAATAATAGTAAATCTTAAGTTGAACATTTGTAGATATACTAACAATTTATCCAATTTGTATCGAAATAAAACTTTAAAAAAAAATACTGTATAGTACAAATAATGTTGTACCCAAAGAGGTACAGACAGGTACAGCTTTAGAAGTACTCATGGTTCACAGATCACCAGAAAACATGTATTGTTGTATTCAAGTTTCAACCATTCAAATGTTCAAATTGCAGAAATAGTGAACTTGCTAGTCACCACAACTCTGCTAAGCACACATTTTGGTACATCATATGAGAAGGAAAAAAAAATGCTATTTTCATACTTTTCAGTTTTCACTAAAGATAGATTAATTTAAAATCTTCACAATTGTATAAATATGCTATTTATCTTATTTATTTAATTGGTTACACATGGCTTTACTGCATAGGCTGATGTAAATATGTTGTATGATAGTAGATGCTGTGAATACTTTCTCTTAAATAGATATTTTTCGGGTGCTAACAATGGTCAGCTGAGGTGTCCCATTTTTTCCCTAATGTAGATATGTATATAAGCATTCTTTAAATAGAAATGGAATCATCTTTCTGGGCAGTTTCTCTTTTAATGTGAGCTCTCTGATTTTATCTGGTATCAGAGCTAGTTCAGTCTTTACAGACTACTGTTTCGACTGCCAGTAGTAAGAATTATGATAGATTTGTTTGTAAGGATCCACTATACCTACATTCCTCAGATAACACTAGAGTACAATTAGTGTCCAATCCCTCAACCATGAATAACTAAGTTATATGGAGCACATCAATGAAGATTGCTCTCAAAGCTAAAAACAAACTAGTTTTTGTTGATGGAACCTGCACACAGCCACAAGATCTGAATTCTAATGATTGTATGCAATAGAGCTTTGTCAATTCCATGGTCATTTCATGGATTTTTAATGCAATGACCAAGGAATTATCAGATGCATATAGTTAATCGCCATTAGCTAGATAGTTATGGCTTGAGTTAGAGGAGAAGTGGGACAGAGTGATAAATAGCAAGTGTTTAACATTAATAAGCAATTAGCAGCAATGAAAAAAAAAGAAATGACTCTCTTGCAACCTACTCTAAAAATCTCAAAAGGCTATGGGAGGAGCTAAACTATTTGGAGCCAAGGTGAAGATGGACCTGCACAGGCTGTAAGTGTGACATTTACAAATGGCAAGAAAAGATAGACTCATCTAACAATTGTGATGCAATTTTTAATGGGACTCAATAAATCAAGATACTGTAGTAAGTAACATTTTACTGATTGATCCCTTGCCTACTTTCAATAAGCCTTTCAATAACAGGGATTAACACAAATGAAATTAGTACCCTGGCAACAAAGTCTTTTGATCAACAGAAGAATGGGGGACCAAAGAGCTTCATTAACAGGAAGGACATGACGACGGGAGATATGACAAGTCTTCACTGCAACAAATCAGAACACCTTGAAGACTCGTGTTTCAAGAAACATTGGTACCCGAAATGGTTCAAGGAGTTGAAGAACTGAATTGAATCAGGGACTGAAAGCAACAGAAGGCAGCAAACTCTCTGAACTAATACAACAAGAAGTACAAAAGTATTTGAGAGGGAAAGAGGTCACAAAGGACACTCCATAATGAAGTCACTGATACTTGTTTCATGACTTGTAAACCTGTGGTTGAACCTGGCCAATTTTGGCACGAATGACTAGGTCATCCTAATTCTACTGTTTTATCTAAGCTTGGTTTTAAACCTTCTATAGACAGTACTTCAATATGTGATGTATGCCATACTGCCAAACAAATAAGGACACCTTTTGGATTAAGCAAAATCAATACTACTTGCTACTTTGAACAATTTTTTTTTTTGGGTGACGCTACTTCGAACTATTGCATGTAGATATATGGGTTCCTTATCATATGCCTTCAATTTCTTGTGCTAGATATTTCTTGACAATTGTGGATGACATTTTGGTTGTTGGTCCCTCTTTAGATGTAATTAATCAGATCAAACATTCTCTTAATCGTGAATTTACTATTAAGTACCTTGGTGTAGCTACATTTTTCATAGGCCAAGAATTGGCTCAGTCTCCACCGGGATTTACATTAATCAAAGGAAGTACACACTGGATTTACTAGCTGAAACAGGTCTTATGGGAGCTAAACCAGCTTCCAAACCTATGACTAAAATTCTAAAATTTGTTGCTACTCCAGAAACCAAACTACAGGATCCTGAAACGTATAAATGCTTGGGGGGCAAGCTTCTTTATCTTGGTATTACTAGGCCTGACACCACATAAGTAACACAGTAGCTTAGTCAGTTCATCAATGAGTATTTCCAATGCCATTGGGATGCAGCCATCTAAGTCCTGCATTATCTCAAGGTTGGTCCTGGTCTGTTCTATCCAGTGCAACATTCCAATTCTTCAACTCTAGAGGCCTTTTGTGATGCATATTGGGCATCATGGCCAGATACATGACGATCTCTTTCAGGGTACTGCATTTTCTGGGGTGATAGTCTTGTTTCTTGGAAGACTAAGAAGCAAGTAACCGTGTCATGTAGCACATCTATGGCAGAATATCATAACTGCCTTCAGCAAAATCAATTAGTCTGTGGTGCGATAATCAAGTTGCCCTGCACATAGTTGAAAACCCCATTTTTCATGGGCAGACAAAACACCTCAACATCAATCGTCATCTTGTTCGTGAGCAATACAAGAAGGGATTCATACTTCCTCAATATGTTTCTACAGATGCTCAGCTAGCAAGCCTCTTCACCAAGCCACTACCCTCTTCACGTTTCTCAGAGCTTACTTGCAAGTTTGGACTGATCAATTTGCACCAGCCTCCAACTTGAGGGGATGTAGATATATCCTATTTATCCCCTTTATTTAATTGGTTACACATGGCTTTCTGCATAGGCTGATATAAATATGTTGTATGATAGAAGATGCTGTGAATACTTTCTCTTATATATATATTTTATGGGTTGCCAGTTTGGTTAGCTAAGGTGTTCCATTTTTCCCCTAATGTAGCTGTATATATAATATAAGCATTCTTTCAATAGAAATGGAATCATCTTTCTGAGCAATTAATCAAATCAATCACAAAGAAACTTCCCCAAAACAGGACATCCCTATTTCTAACTTCAATTTCTCACATCTTCTGAAAAACCAAACGCAATGAATTAGAGATTACAGAAAAACACACACACACACACACACACACACACACATATATATATAGATCTCACCGAGGACAACGTTGACGCCGAGTTTATATTTTCGAATGAGCCACGAAACTCCCTCCATTTGGTAGGGTTTAAGGGTGCACTTGAGCCCTAGTTCCTCGTGCTTAAGCGACGCGTTGTCGGTGCGTGGTGCATCATGATCGAGTATGATTTTCGCCGCTACTTGGATCCTCTGTTGGTAGTTCATATTCAAATACTGGAAGTGCCTTATCGTTGAGTGCGTAAAGGGACTTGGGGTTTTGGAGAGGTTTTTGTAAGTTTGAAATAAAAACTTGCGAGGGAATGAATAACGTCTCGAAAGAAATGGCCTTTCTGTGTGATTGATTTAATTTAACAGATCGTCGTTTACTTGATCCGGGGAAGGCCACCTGGAGCATCCGATACACGTGTTGGTTTTCTTCTCCATGGCGTGTATGGGGGGAGATAAATAAGATAATTCTTTTTTGGTAAATTTATAAGGAATGTTGATATGGTTTGAGGGAATTAAGGTTTATTCCGTTAAAAAAAAATGGTTTTCTAAAACTTAAAAGAAAAATGTGTTTTTATCAAAATTTCACCCTTTCTTTAAACATTCCCTTTCATTTGCGTCAAAATAGTTTAGAAAGTTTATCATTTTTATCAAACAGGTCCCTAAAACTTGCAAATCGAAAATCTCGATCAATTCTTTCTCATTTCCACACCATTTTCAAACAACAAATCATTAATCCAGATGAAATCAAGTAGCAAAGGAGTAACAATAACACAAACATGATTTTAAAAGTGGAAAAAAACTGGTCGAACAGTAAAATTCGAAAATCAAATTCACCACTTGAAATCACCACCCCAAAACCCTATTTCTCCGGATTTCAACTCGGTTTCCTCTCTTGCTCTATCGCTTTTGTTCACATAGAAAACCAATAATCAAAACCAACAAAACCCTAAGATTCCCCAACCCCATCGACGCTCGTGGTTTGTCATTTATTGAAAAAAAAACAAACAAATAAAATCTAATCAACATGTAATATCTCAAGAATCTTTTTTTTTTTGTGGACATAAAATTTAGATGAGGGGATGTCGCCCTAGTCCAGGGTCAGGGCAGGCCTCCAGACTCAAAGAACACTTACAGAGGTACTTATAGATAACCCACCAAGTGAGGCATTACTAGGAATCGAACCCAAGCCATAAAAGATGAGCAAGATAATATCTCAAGAATTTATAGAAAATATTAAACTTTTTAGTTTGTCTAAAATAAGATTATATAGTGAATTTAGAAGTCATTCTAAGCTTGTGGCTAAATTTTAGGAGTAATCTTTTTTTTTTTTGGCCAACAACTTTAGGAGTATTCTAATTTAAAAATTTTGCATAGGTTATTTTATAGTCATGTTATAATTAAAAACTTTCGAATAAGAAATAATAATTGATAAAGAATTTTTTGTTTTTTAAATAAATTACATTTTTGAAACTTACTCTTTGCAACGAGCCCAACCATATAAATTTTATTGCAAAACTCTATTTTTGAGTTTTCATGTTTTTAGGGACTGTTTTGAAAGAAATATGTTACATGGTAAAATAATATAATTCTAACCTTTAAATCTTGCGCCTAAATTACCACATGTACCCATAAAGTTTCCAAAAATTCAATCGAGTCCCTCCAGCCCCTTTTATAAACTCATTCAACACTTGCACCATTTTAGTCCCTTCAAATTCGTCTTCTTCTTACACTCACTTCCTCTCCATTTCAGCCATCGTTCAACTCCTCCCCACCACCACAAAAGTCACCGAAGACCTCCCTAAACTATCATACATTGGAGATCCACAACCATTATAGGCTCCTCCTCCTCCTCCTCTTCTCCTCTAGGTAACAATTTCTTCCTCTTTTGTCAATTTCGCCTAATGAAATACCCATTCATTTTGCTAGGTTTCCTTGAGTTTTATTGCTGCCACATGCTAATTTTTATGTATTCTAACATTCCCAAACATTATATTAACGTCTAGTTCTGTTTTCATCAAGTTGGAGACCCGATACAATAAGGATAAAACTTAAATTGAGGTTTTGATAAAGATGATAAACCCTTCGTGCACCCCGACCCATATGCACCCCTATTTTGAAGTACTATTTGACTTTGTTTGTCGAATGTCTCTAACTAAGTAGAGAAAGAACTCATCAAGAGTAACTTCTAGCTCTATTTTTGTCTCATTCATACTTGAAATGAGAGAAATATGATCAGTTTCATGAAACAAGTGGTCCACTTTTAGGTTTGACTTTGTTTGTTTATGGTCCCAATTGGCCATAGAAAAAGAACTCATTAAGCTAAGAGTAACTTGAAGTTCCAAATTCGTCCCAATTGACCACATTTAGTAGATAAAGACCAAAACAAAACTTTTAGAAAATATTAAGGATCAAAACAAAAAATATATATTAGAGATCAAAATGAAACTTAGGATAAACATTAAGGACCAATATGATGTTTTGGCAAAAATAATGGAATTATGGTTCTACCATGTATATTCTAAAGTATTTGTTAAATTTTGTGATTGTTGTTGTGCATTGGTGCAAGTGTTCCTCCTCTTGTGAGACACTTTAGAAGGGAGCTCCAATTTTACAAAAGCCCTCAAGAATTTGTCTTCTCTCTTTTCCTCTCTCATATATTTCAAATTGTCTTTTTGTGATTATATATTTTGAATCCTGACTTTGACCCAAAATATTTTACGAGTACAACTAAAATTGATCAATACTTTGAGGGTAATAAGAGTAATTGACTTTTTTTTTATCATCGTTCAAATCATGCAATGTGTCATAATTTTTATTAAGATATTTTAATGTCCCACAAGAGTCATTGAGTAATCCGATCCCAAATGTGAGGAACCCACAAAATACTTTTGTCTGATTCCTTTTAATTAATTTCCCATTTAAGAAACAAATTTTAATTTTACAGTTAAACCGAGTTGCAACAAATTAGCACTTCTCCACTCCAAAATTGGCATCACCTAAGAGATCCACAATTTTCTTGAGAATTTAGACTTACATTTTACTTTTCAATTATTGTTCCAAATAAATAAATAAATAAAGATAATAACGTAATACCATGTTTTTTTCATTCCAAAAACTGCAAATCAGAAACATCACCATAGCAAGAGGAGGAAAGGGTGGATACAAACAAACAAAACCAAAATGCCATTTCATACAATCACATTTTCTCTTTGAAATCACTCCAATTTAGATTTGGATGAAACCTACTCTTAGTTTAAGGTATATGAAATTTTGCCAACATTCTTATGAATCTGTGATTTGATTTCTCTCTCCAATTTCTCATATAATTTTGTGTTTTTCATCACAGTTGTGATAAAAAATGGCAGAGGGACAATCGAGGTATGTGAAATTGACAAGGGATCGAGGGCAATTGCAAGAAATCACTCCTGGAGAGCTAAACCAACCGATTGAAGTTCCTCAAGTAACTCACCCTTTTTTGGTTTTGTGCTTTTGACGTTTTATAATTGATATTTTCTTTAAGATTTGTTATGATAATCTAAAATGGTTGTTAAAAAATTGTTTGTGGCTTTTTTTTTGGGGCAAAAGAACCTTTTTAGTTTTGAAACCTTACACTAGCGGTTGATTTCGTGCCTAATTTTTGTTTTGTCAATTTCGTTCCAATACTTGCACATTTTGGTGAATTTTATCCTTTGCTCTTATTTTAGCTAAATATTAACGATAGAATCTATGTGGCTAAAAGACATGCATGTAATGTAAAATTGATAGAAAAATAAACTCAAATCTTAACTCAGATTGAAAACAGGATGGAGTTTGTCATTAATCTATTGAAAGAAGTTAGTCAAAGGATAAAATTAACTAAAATATAAAATATTAGGGACGAAATTGATCGCAAAAAATTAGTAGGGGCGAAATTGACAGTCAATGTAAAGTTTGGGGACTAAAAAGGTGTTTTTTCCTTTATATTTTGTGTCATTTATTAGTTATTATCCTCTAATTTTGATGGAAGGTTAACATTCTTCCATTTTTTTAAGCCTTTGGTTGTTGCTTATGTTTATTTCTTTGTTCCATTTTTCAAAAGTGAAGGATGATCAAAATTAAAAAAGAAGGAAAACATGTGAATACCCTGATTAATTCTAAG
The DNA here is from genome assembly GCA_003254925.1 of Chamaecrista fasciculata. Taxonomy (NCBI): domain Eukaryota; kingdom Viridiplantae; phylum Streptophyta; class Magnoliopsida; order Fabales; family Fabaceae; genus Chamaecrista; species Chamaecrista fasciculata. The sequence continues at coordinate 98,451 of QANZ01039211.1, forward strand.
GCATTTACAAACACACATTCAATTGGGAAAACTGAAAAATGTTGTTGAATTATAATCTTCTAGACTATTTCACATGGAAGGCTCCAACTAGTAAATAACTCAATTTCCAAGTTCAAGTAGTCCTCTCGACCATGAAGGTTTCTTTTGACTTTATCCTTAGAAAATGTTTGATTGTATATTTATTTGATACAGCCAAAGTGGTTTTGGGTAAGAAATATGGTGGATTTCAATCTATGATTATTAGATTGTGTTTAGGTTCTTATTTTGGAATTCAAAGATTTCAAGTTAAGTATGTTGTAATAGATTATTACATGGGAGAAGAGTCTGAAGAGATGTTTATTTTTTGAAGTGTTTTGATTTTTTATGTTTGAAAATACCCAAAATTTTGATTAAAACACAAAATTCCATAAAATATTTTTGAAGACCATTATATTATAGTTCAATAAAATATTGCAGAAATCTTGAGAGATCTTGAACTTTTAATAAATTGCACTCAAGATGTCTTGATTGTTTTTCTTTCATCTTTGTTGAGGAACATTTTTTGTTTCTTTCTGTAGTTACGTACTCAAAGATGCCTTGAATGTGGACAAACCCTTCCTGAAAGATATGAACCCCCAGCAGATGAAGATTGGTCAACTGGAATTTGTGGTTGTGTTGAAGATACTGACAGCTGTAAGATTCTGTCCACTTTACCATGATGAGGTTAAATAATTTAGGTCAAAATGCACTTTTGGTCAGTCTCAATTCGGTCCTATAACTTTTTTGTTCTACTTTCGACCCCATATCTCTTACTTAAGTTGCAAATTTGGTCCCATATTTTTTGCTCAGGTTGCAGATTTGGTCCCATATCACTTTTAGTCTCATATCTTTTGGTCAGGTGCAAAATTATTCTTATATCTTTGGGTCAGGTAAGACTGATGGTGGAATTTTTTGCAAGGATATGAGACCAATTTTGCAACTTGACCAAAAGATATGGGACCAAAAGTTATATGGGACTAAATATGCAACATGAGCAAAAGATATAAGACCAAAAGTGCAACAAAAAAAGTTAAGGGGCCAAATTGAGACTTGCGGAAAAGTTATGAGACCAACAATGTACTTTGACCAATAATTTGTATATATATATATGTTAGTTAATTAGTTACATTTTTCTTATGTGTTTGTTTGAAACATAAATGCCTTTTAAGCAAAAGCAGTGTCTGAAGAAACATTTTGGAAGGAAAAGGGGAGTAGAAAATGCTCCACTTTGCATACTATATTGGAAACATTTTTGCAAGATCTACGTAGTTCATATTTTGGTAGAAGAAAATGGTTTTTTTTCATCAAAGGGAATTATATTAATAAATAACAAAGGTCCAGAACATACAAACAAAGCAAAACAGAGCATACCCTAACCTATCCCTTTCCTATGAGGATACAAAATACCAACATTATTAGCCACAGTTGTGGCATACAGAAAATTAGGCATAGAATCATAAACAGCTAGATCAGATATATTTTGGCCAGCATGAGCAGCTAGCTTATCATCAACTACAAAATTCCCTTCACTCAAAATATGAGAAACCTTGAAACTATTGAATGAGGTGAGCTCTGACCTGCAATGCTCAATAATTGAGGAATAATGATGTGAAGAAGAATCAACATCATTATTCAGTAAGTTAAGATCATATAGGCAGTCTGATTCAATAATAATGGAATGACATCTAGCATTTTTAGCAACTGATATGCCTAAAAAAACAGCCCACAATTCATCCAACAAACTAGAACCAATCCCTAAGAAACAAGAAAAACCTTTGATCCAACTTCCCTTAGCATCTCTAATAACACCACCAGCAAATATTTGTCCCACACCATTGTGTCGAAGCAGACAAGAACCATCATTATTGATTTTAACCCAACCCTCAGGAGGAGGATGCCAACTAACATGAATTTCCATAAAGGATATACCACTCTTCAAAGTACCAGCCAGTAAAAAATCATTCAAAGGCTTGAGTATATGCATTATCCACAACAAAGGAAGGATGAAGAAGAACAAATTGAAACACTTTAAGATTTCGAGAACACCAAATATTCCAAAGAATATAAACAAACAAGTGCCATGGGGAATATTCAAATTAGTATCAGCAATGGAGGAAACATTCAGTTTCATCCAGGAGTTAAAATCGTCATGATGGATGAGATGGTTGGTAAAGTTAGAATAAGCAGATTTAAGATCAAAGTTGCCATTAAGACTAGCAGCCCAAACTCTAGAAGCACGATTATTAGAAGAGGAAGTAAAAGGAGTAGCAATAATAGTATCCCGAATTTGAGAAGGAAAGGAAATGGACAAGGAATTCAAGTTCCAAATCCTAGGAGATACACACACATCAATGACTTTTAAAAGATACTCATGAGAGAGAAGAGGACCTTGAACAGCCTTGCGAAGAGGACCCAACAAACACCAATTATCTTTCCAAAAGGAAGCATCACACCCAGAATTAATAATTTTAAAAGATCCTTTATTCACTACATCAGCACCAATTAAAAGACTTTTCCTAAGGATGGTGGAAGCACAAGTTCTAAGAGAGAACCGATGATTACAAATGGTAGCCCATGGCTCATTAGCATTATTAAGCGCACGCCAACACAGTTTTGCTAAAAAAAGCCATATTTCTCGCAGACATGTAAAGAATTCCCAATCCCCCATTATTCCTGTGATAACACACCTTATTCCAACCAATTAAATGAAATTTTCTAGAATCGCTAGACTCATTCCAAAAAAATTTACGAATGGCCTTATTAATGTCAGAACAAATGGATTTAGGAAAAGGAAGACACTGCATAAAGTAAGAAGCTTTGGCAACAACCACATAATTTATAAGAGTAACTCTCCCAACAAGAGAGAGATGAGGAGACTTCCAAAGCTCAAGCTTGGCTAAAATTTTTTCTTTTAATCTGATTGAAGTCTCTAATTCTAGTGCTTATCCCAAGAGGGAAACCAAGATAAGGGCCTAAAGAAGAAGAAGTTTTAAAGCCCAAAATACTTTCAGCAAGATTAATGTCTTCTACTCTAGTATTTTTGGAAAACCATAAGGAAGACTTATCCAAATTAGCACTAAGGCCAGAAGACATTAAGAACACATTAAGACAACGATTAAGAGCTTCCAAACTAGATTTATCAGTTCTATAGAAAAGAAGCACATCATATGCAAACAAAAGATGGGAAAAGGAGATGTTATTTATCTTAAAAGGAACCCAATTTCCCCAGCAACTTCTTCTTTGATTAACCAAGACAGAACTTCCATGCAGAGAATGAAGAGATACGGGGATAAGGGGTCCCCTTGAGACCCACAATGAGGAAAGAAAGACTCCGAAGGGCTGCCATTTATGATAACATAATGTTTAACAAAAGACACACAACTCATGATAATATTGACCCATTTGGTAGAAAAATGAAAGGCTTGGAGGACATTCTTCAGGAAACCCCAAATCAATAGAAAGAAGAAAATCTAAGATGGAGCAATTTGAGAAAAAACTATGTGAATGATCAATATAGAATTGGAAGAAAAGTAAAACAAAAATTAATTGATTTCATTAATAACTCAGTGATAAGTATTCATTTGACTAATGACATCTTCCAAGGGTCAAGTGCCTCTATATTTTACTCGTAACCAAACTCTAAGGTCACCCCTAATTAACTAATTTCAATTTCTACAATTCCCAAATGATAATTGATTCATGAAATAATAAATAAGCAATTAATTTTCCTTGTTGTCCGGTTTTATCTTCCTTTAATTTGGTTGAAAAAAAAATTGAACCTCGTATAGTTGGTTAGGATTTTCATATACAAGGTTAATAGACAAACATTTGGCTTAATGACTATAGTCTTCCCATCATCAATGATTGTAAATTTTAGAGAAAACCTACTATTTAATCTATGAATTTATAACGAATCAACTAATCAATGTCTAAATAATCAAAATATATAACTCGGTCCTTGAATTATTGCAATTGTCAATGATTTGGTCCTTGTGTCAAATTTAGGGCCCCAAAAGGTATTAATTTAGTATAAATTAAGGGACAAAAAATATAAAATTAATTCAAATTTAAGAACTAAAGCATCACTAAGGACCAAATAGTTGACACTTGAAATATCTCAGGGACCAAATCACGTATTTCAAAATTAGTTTGACTCAGTATAAATTAAGGGACTAAATAGTAGGTTTACTCTAAATTTTTATCCCATAGTGCTTGATAAATTCTTGTTGAAGAAATTTGATTGCCTACAAGATTTCCTCTGAGATGTTCTCCAAAATTATACATCTTTCAACATTAAATCAATAATGGGGCTTGTGATGCAGGCTGGACTGGATTATTTTGCCCTTGTGTTCTATTTGGGCGTAACGTTGAAGCACTAAAAGAAGACATTCCTTGGACCAATGCATGTGTTTGTCATGCTATATTTGTAGAAGGAGGAATAGCAGTTGCAGCTTTTACAGCACTTTTCAATGGTATTGATCCTGATACAACATTTCTCATTGTTGAAAGCCTTTTCTTTACTTGGTGGATGTGTGGCATTTACACCGGTTTGTTTCGACAGTCTTTGCAGAAGACATATCATCTCAAGGTGATTTTATTCACTTGTTATGTTGGTATTTGACTATTTGGATTATTCCAGTTTTTTCAGAATTATGATTGGTTTCTTAAAAATTGAATTGCATATTGCACCTCGTATACAAATATATTTTTAAACTTAAAATCGCATGTACCTATGTACTAGTAGAGTATACTTTCAGTTGTTCTCCACTTCTGAGATAGAAGTGCCTATGCGCAATTAAATTTTAACACTTTTAGTAACATCATGTTAACTACTTGCCAAGTTGTAAAAATGACGAGTACTCAAAGTTTTTTACTAGTCCCGTTGGTCGTAACTATTTTAAACTATATAATTTGAATATATGTGAGTAACCATTTTTAGTGTTCATAAAAACTTCAAAAACATGTCATAATTACAACTCTAGCCTATAAAGCAATTATTTAAAATCCTTGAATTTGATATGACTTTTCAAGTTTTCTATTTCCCTAGTTGAAACTTGCAATTGATTATACTTATTTGATTTTACTCAGAATAGCCATTCTTGGTCCAGTATTTAGAAACCTAAAATAAATTTGATACATTACAAGTATACTTCATGTTGGATGATTACTTAATTTATGTTTGCTTTGCATTTGTGGTTGGCTCTACACAGTGACTTCTGATCCCATATTTATGTTTTTCTATGAATATCTTTTCTCATTATTTATAATTTTGCAAGTCCATAACAAGATTTTTCATGGGAAAGTTTAATTTTATTTCATTTATTATAATTTTTTATATAAATTTAGTTAGGAAAGGGCATAGAGATAGAGTGAATTCAAAAGCAACAAAAAAAAAGGGTAAAGTACACAAAAAGGTCCTGTGGTTTGGCCCATTTTCAGGTGCTGTGGTTTAAAAAATGTCAAATAGGGTCTCTGTGGTTTGCTCTGTTAACAAAAAGGTTCCCGAGGTATATTGCCGTCCAAAATTTGACGAAAATATAGGCTAAAATACTATTTTAAGACCATAACTATTAATTTTTATGCGTTTGACTCCCTATTTGTATGAGAGGACTTTGACGCATAAAAAAAAAGTTTCGTAGTATGATAATGAAATTTCACCCTTCATCTCTCCCTCTTTCTCTCTACCCAACCTTAGTCACACATCTGCATACCCCATTTGCAGTAGAACCCGAATGTTGACGGCGTTGAATTCCTTGAAGCTCTCTGTGCAATTTCCGCCTTGTAGAACGAAAAGCCTTCCCCATCGCAGCCTTGCCTAGGCACTCCTCCAGGCTTCTCGCTTATCTGGCGAACACCAGAGGCGGGAACGATTCAATTGTTCGGAGCACCGATTCGAGCTCCTCTTGGTTTGGGAATTCCGGCAACTGAAGCGCCGTCTTCGATTTCCCTCGCTGTCGCCGCTAGTGACGGCGGTGGTACAATTTAACGGAGCAAACCACAGAGACCCTATTTGACACTTTTTAAATCACAGGGACCCTATCTAAAAATGGGTCAAACCACATGGCTTTTTTGTGTAATTTACCCAAAAAAGAATGAACATGTTGGAAGATATTGACTTTTGGAGCTTGTATGCATCCATGGGGGAGTACAATTGGGTCCCACGACTTGTTATGAGGGTTTTGGAGAGAGTAAAAATAGTACCAGAACGACCTCAATCGGAAGTTAAATGCGCCCTTGAAGGTGGTGTGTCGCAACACAAGATAATTCAATTGGCTCTCTCCGACCATGCTAGTGAAAAGTGGACTAATACAATGAAAGAAGAGATTATGAAGTTTAGAAGGACAGGTCATGTGTGAAACTTGGTGGATCTGCCTCTAGGTTGTAGTGCATTTGAGAATATGTGGGTTCTCAAAGGTTAAAGGAAGATAGTAGAATCAGTTGACCGCTACTAGGCACATTTAGTAGTGAAGAGGTGCACATAGCAATACGGTGCCAAATATGACGAGACCTTCTCACCTGTTGTGAGATTCTAGACTGATTGTACCTTTAGTTGTCAATTTAGCTTTCATGTTACATAGGATGGATGCCAAGACTGATTCCTTGAATGACATAGAGTAAGGTGATCCAACCTGTTGTGGGTGTGTCAAAAAGACTGGCTAAAATATACTATAGTGATACTCACTGAATCATGTTCTCTCAGGGATTCCATGTATATGGAGTAATGAGTAGTACAAGGTAAGCCTTAACAATAAAAAGACAACAAAACTAGTGCTTTAAAAGTTGGTTTGCTAAGAAAACTATGCAAAACTACAATTTAGGGACTAAAATGAATGCGAGAGAAAACTATGAAAGGTGGTCAAAACGGAGAAATACTCAGAGTTACAGAATGATTTGGCTATCATCACAGTACAAAATCTATGAGGAGTTCATACACAGAGACCAAATCAACATTGCCATGAAAACTCAGAGAATATTTATTAACCCAATTAATTAGCTCTTAAACAAGTGACTAATCAATCCTAATCCACAAGTCAATTTAGTGAAGACAATTCCTAGAGCTAATTCAAATGAAAATCATACAACTATCAACTAAGATTACCGAATTAATGAGTCAAAGTGTGATACAAAGTAATCCAAGCTCAAGAAACAAGAACAATATCGTCAATTACATCAGAGTTCCAACAAAGTTCATCAACTAAACAAGAATTCTAAGTAGACAAGACGATAAAGTGATAGAAACTCCTTATACAATAAAACTCAATGCTCTAGCCTCATCATCTGTCCTCCAAGCAAGGTGTTTAGCCGTTCATTGGTGGAGGAGCACCAAAGCCGAGCTCCATTCCCTTAGAAACGAACCATGGATGGTGGAGTAAAGCGAAAGTGGAGAAGAGGAGAGGAGGAGGTATGAACGAGAGTGTGAGGAATGAGAGAATGAATGTGTTAAGTGAGGGTTAAGGTTAGATAAGTTAGGAGGCTCCATTAGGTCAGATTACCCACTAAAATTTGGGTCTTTAGGTCATAATTTCGAGTAATATAAGTGGAAATTCGACTTGGGCTCGCAAAAACCAACTTTTAGCACAAAACATCCAACTCGCCTGTAGTTCTTCGGCAATAGGCGTGCCAGCAAACATCTCTAGAATTTTGCCGCCAACTTCTCGCCGAATCTTTTCCTCCCAGCGAGTTGGCGGAGAACTCTAGGAAAATGGCCCAAACGTCACCGTTGCATTCCCGACTTGATTCTACTTCGTTTTGAGCCTTCTTTCACTCAAATGCTCGGGTCTTTTGCTCCTCCAATCCTACAAACGCATCAAGGAAAACATGTAATATCACAAGGGAAAGTTTAGATATAATTATATACTTAAAACCCGAGAGAAATACACTAAAACCCGATAAAATGCTCAAAATGCATTTATGGATTGATTGACACAATATCATATCTAGAGATCTAAAACACTTAATATAGGTTGAAAAACATCATAAAACACTACTTAAGACCTCTAGATAACATGGGATAAACCGACCCAATCATAAGGTAAAGTAAAGAAAACAATTATCTTTGATTGGATTGACAATAGAGCGAAAGGAAGATAGTATTGACATATACATGAGTAAAAGTATCACGAGATCCACCCATTATGTGATCCTTATTTGGAGGATCTCATGAATGTGGGTACTTATCACACCTAAGTATAGCTATAGTATGAGTTTTTGCGGACATAGAGAGGCCAAACTAGCCTTGTATATAGTCACATCTTGCGAATTTATAACACTTTCATATATGAAAAATGTTTACAACTTTACATTGTCATTTTTTCTATGGGTATGTAGGAACCACTTGTAACTAGGTTTGAAATGGCTTATAGTGTAATATCTCTCACACATTGTGTTAAGTTTTCATGATTGACATGGAATATGAAAGAAACAATGAAAGAGTGATGGATATTTTCTTTGCAATAACGAACGACATGGACTTCCAACCATGTGTGAGTGAGCGATGTTGGCTTTTTGGGCTCGTCTACACATATGGCGAAGTTTGATCAAGTAGTAGGTTTTACTTATTATAATGGTCTTGGGAAGAGGAAGAAGACAACATTGGAATGACTTCAATCAAAGGCTAAATGCACCACACTTGCAACTGTGAAGGAGGTGCACTACAACATTGTGCCGCAGTGCAAACTCATTATCTAAGACTTTTGCCATTACTTTTCATGTGCGGGTACGCTGTGGCATTGTGCCACGTTGCATAGCGATGGGGGTCACAACATAGGATGTGTGTCTTGACACTACACCATGCACAAGAATGATGACACACAATGCAAGACTTTGGAGTAGGATAATTTAAGAAGTCCCACATCAGATAGTTCAACACTTTGACCTCTCTCTTCCAGTAAATAGGATTTCTCATCCACATTTTAGTAGCTCATTCTAAACACTAAAGTAGGTAGCTCCCCATTGGCAGAGCTCTCACCAGTTTAACTTTTCTATCTCCCAATTTTTTTTCTTTTTTCCACAATCAACTGTGGAATAGTCTTATCCTATGTATATAAGACTTATAGCTTGGTAGGTAGAGTTTCTAACAAGGCGTCTAGGTTAGTAGCTTCCTCATCTAGGTTAGCAGATTCTAAGGAAATAGAACAAAACATTTCATTTTTTATGGCAAACAAATCATATTGACAACTAACCAGCACTCACTAGATATTTAATTTTCTAGATCATCAACATACACAATATGTAGTGTTTGTATGCAACTAGACTTTGTTTGTTTGTATGCAACATACACAATATGAGTGTGAGACATGCATTAGACATAATAATTGCATGTATGCATTGTTTTTTAAGTATTTGTTTCATTTAAGGAACCTCTTATCAAGCACAATCAATTCACTTTGAGGAAGTGTGTTGTGTTTGAGATTTGTATGCGAGCATGATACAACACATGCTTGACATATGTCTATGAATATCAAATTTTAAAATTATTTTTTTACGGCTTTGACACAATGAAAATAAAAAAGATTGATAAATACGACATATTTCATGATTAAATATTATAATTTTTGAAGTTTTGTTAAGACTTATATATATTTAGTTTTCTCTTCATTTTTTGTCAACTATTGAAATTACAATACATATATATATACACATATGTCGTATCATGTCATGTATTTTTAAAATGTTAACGTATCAAGGCAATAACTTATGTTTCGTGTCTTTTGTCCGTATCAATATATGCGCGTCACAAGGACCCATTGATGACCCATTTTGTTACTTCTATTCAGAATTCACCTTGTGATCCTTGCATGGTGCATTGTTGTATGCATATGTGTGCCATATGTCAAGAACATCGAGAAATGAGGAGTCATCTATCTGATAATGTTGCCATGTCAGCAACTGTTGTTAATCCTCCCCCAGTTCAAGAGATGAACTCTGGTGACAAAAAAGAGATTGCATCATCTCCACAATCTTCTACAAATATTGAACATACCAATTTGGAGTTGCAGCCTGTTTAGAAGGTGCTCTTTACAAGATCAATAATATTCGTCCTCATTGTCCTTTAGTAAATTTCTGTGTTTCCTTTTAATTTGATTTGAATTTCTATTTCTATTTATTGATTATTGACACAAGCAAAGTATATAATAGTCAAGATGGAGGACAATGCTCATATGTTTTGATAAAGGAAAGAAGCATTCTTTTCTACAACTATAATTAACTAGTATTGACATTTAAGGTGCAAGTTGACTCATTTTTAGTAAACTTGATGGATGACCATGCATAAAGTGTAGTTTTACTATCTTAGGCACTATTTGAGATTATTAGAGATGTGAGAGTGAGAGTGCTTAAGCTATTTAGTTTTGTTATGAAAATATAATATTGAAGCAACAAGGACACAACTAATATTTTATAGAGTTGGGTTGTAAACTAAGATCCCCACAACTTCTATCCAGTCCAAAATATAAATGGTGTCATCTTATTTTATTTATTTTTTGGGGTCAAAATGCCATCTTATGACTCTGACTCATATAAGTTTTGAATATTAGGGTATCAACATAAGAATTTCTTAAATAATTTTAACCAAAATACATTTTTGGTTTTTTAACGTTTGACATTGATTGTAATATATCTAGTCCTTTATTGTTTTTTGTTGTAATTTTGGTTCTACAAGTTTTTTAAAAGTTTCACTATTTGGTCTCAACAATTGATTATGGTCATTTCCCAAGTGATTCAAATATGAACTCAATGACTTCAAAGTTATGTATTGCTTTTAATGAGTATGTCTAATTGAGATCGTTAATTAACAAGATCAAATTCGGGTTCGAAAGTGGGTCGCAATTGTTTCACGACCAAATAAGTAAGGTTGGTCATACCTCTCTTATTTCAAATTCAAATGCGACAAGTTCGAAGCTGCGGGTCACTCATGATGATATCCTTTTGCCTAATTAGGACCATCATCAAATAAGGTTAAATTAGGTTTCAGAGTTGGATTAAGACCAAATAGTGAAAAAAGACCGAAATTTGGTCTCAAACCCACTTTAGGATCGGATTTGACATTTTTTATTAATGGTCCCAATTGGTTAGAAGAAAGACTTGTCATGAGTAATATATATGTAGCTTTGAACTTATTGCATTTGAACTTGAAACGAGAGAGATCATAAAACCTACTTCCATCATTTGACCATGAAAAGAGTAGCCCACTATCGAAGTTCAATTTGACCTTGTTTGCTGATGATTCCATTTGGATAGAGAAAATTAAAGACTTGCCAAAAATAACATGTAACTCCGAATTCATTGCATTCAAACTTGTAATGAGAGAAATTCGACCACATTTAGTCTTTGGGATTAAAGAGTGAAATTTTTCAGAAATGTATAAGACCAAAATTACAATAATAAAAAAAGGTTGGATTGTTACAAGGGAACAAAAGTGCATTTTGGCCAATTATTTTTGTCAGTGGAATCTCTTAAATGATTTGTCTATATGTCAAAATCTTGTATTTGTTTATTTCACTATTTATCTTTTAATAAGTAACTAATTGATTCCATTCGTTATAAAGTGGTCAAATATTATTAGATTAGTGCACTTTAGTGGTACGACCTAGGTCAAGTCCTTTTGTGGAATCTTTTATAAAGGTCAATAATGAATTATACTAAAGTAATCAAGGGAAAAATTTGTCGTTTTATTGAACAATTGACATGGAAAGAAAATAAAGGCAATTAAAATCAAATGTTTTGGGGTTCTTAATTTACTAAAGAAGTAATAAAGAAATTAAAGAAACTTATGAATGAGAATGCTTCTCTAAAGAATTAATTTCTACAAAACCATTTTCTAGACTTAATTTTGAAACCACATACATATACAATTAATTCAATAATAACTATATCTAAAATTATGACCTCTATGAAGCTAATGGTGAGAATAGATCAAAGAAATAAGTAACTCAATAACTTTAACAAGTTATTATGAAGAAACACATCTTCAATTACAATTCAAAAGAGTTACACTAAACCTAATAAACTCATAATCAAAGGTGAATAACAAAAATAATAATAAGTTGTCATAATCTAACTCCGAATTTTAATCAAAATCATATAAATAATTCATATAACCAAGAAAAATGAAATTCTAATGAAAACTATAAAAATAATTAAGGTCAAAACTTTAAAGGTATATTTGAATTGAGGATTATGGAAGAGAAGGGAGGGAGGGGTAGAGGAGTGAGACCCCTTTCCCTTGTTTGGAAAGTAAGAAATTGGAGGGGAAGATTTTTTTAATCTTTTATTCTTCTCCATCTTCATAAATTCCAAATACCCCACATAAGAATATTTTGGAGGATTGAAATAAGTGGAAGGGTTATGGAGTTTAACCTCCTCATCCCTCCCCTTCCCCTCCCTCCCCCTCTGATATGATTTTTCTTTAGATAAAAAAATAATAAGTTTTAAATTTATAATCCTTAGTACAAGTATACATTATCGAGGATAGTGTATGAACTTGAGAACCAGGTATTATCCCATAGAGAGTTTGAATTTTGAATTATATATAAAGGTGAGCACGTAGTTGTATCTTTCAACTAATCTAAGCAATCAAATTCGAGTGATGATATGAAGGCACGAAATAATTAAAAAGAATTAACAAAATTTTCATCTTCGATTCTTCTCCTCTTTGCCGCAAACTTCCTTTTCTTTTCTCACTTTGCCACTAAACATTTCACTTTGCCTCTCCATCCTCTCCTTCAATTTCAGACATTCAATCCCTAACATTCACTTTGCCGCTTCGCAGATGAAAGACAAAATGTTCACAAACGAAGAAGCATTCTTCCACTCCCCTCCACCACACTCACCAGTAAGGTCCCTCCATTCCCCTCTGATTTTGTGTATTTATTGTTCCGATTTTGTCATTAATCTATGAGTTCTCATTGTTTCTCATTTTGTTCGCATGTTGTTGAAGGTGTTAAGATACTTAGGTTATCAGCTTTAATTTTGTGTCAATTAATCTTGATGAATCCATATATTGAAACTAACTTGATCTAAAAATCGTGTTGACAAGGAGGGCAAACTAATGGTGTTGAAATGAAGAGTAGTGTTGAGGACATGAAGAAGAATATGATTACAAATAGTAATAACAATAGTAATAGCAAACACAACAACACAATATTTATCACAGATCCCACCAACATCAACACTACTTCAATTTCTAGTACCTAGCTTATATATATATATGTATATCATGTTTTTATTCACTCCACCAACTGAATAATTAATTACATTTTCTAAGTTCAATCGACCAACAATATATACAAAGTTATGTTTGTAAGTTGTGACTTGTGTGTGTTCTTTAAGTTAATGCATAGTATATGGTATGCTAGGTTTCTCCTTGCTTTTTATTTTTCTTTTTAATTGCATCTGGTTAGTGATCATGAGATTGAGAACATTTATGTAGTTCTTCAGGACAAGCAGTATAGTACAGTAGTTAATTGGATGTAACTGTGAGTAATTAATGTATTTCAAGGACTTGGTAATAATATGATGATGATTGATGATGTTCTATATATCTTTCACTCTTAGTTGTTTTCACTATATATACTTAGTTTTCCTTTTCCTAAACATGCTTTAATTTCATTCACTCTTAGTTCTTTTAACTATATATATATATATACACTTTTTGGATCTTTTGTAGTGCACATTCTATGAGTTAAGACTTGAGAGAAATATATATATAGGCGAAACAGAGGTAGCTAGTTAACTTGATCTATCATCATCACACAATTTATTTTTGTCCCTGTTGAAATTCTGTTTTAAGTCCCTTATATGTTTTTAGCTGTTGAAATCATGTCTCTGTATATCTTTATATATAGATGAGTGTTATATTTATATATAGATTAGTGTTATATCAAGTTTCTTTATGCTTCGTAGTTGCTCAACAATTGCTTCACTCTGTTTTCTGCTATTGAAGTGTTGTATTCCCTTGTCTTCATAGCATGTTTTAAAGTCATTCTTTTATGCATATAAGTTGTTTGAGTTTTTGTCTCATCCATGAATGTATGTGAATTAGATCAAAATTGTCATATACAATATATATAGTGTGTTACCTGTTGCTCACAGAGTTTTTTAGTCATAGCCACCCTTGACTTGGAGGTTCTTTGTATTTCAATGATGTTTTGAGTTGAGATTTTTCTTTTTGGGTCAGGTCCAATTTGTCGTTGAAGATGGATCATGCAATTTAGTTTGAAGATCTTGCTTCATTGAGCTAATATTTATATTGAACTTATTCATGATGTTTACTTTATAGCTTGAAACCTAAGAATTTTTAGTATCAAAGCCTCTATGATTTAGTACTCAGGAGTATTTGCTTCCTCGCTAGCTGTTTTACTTTCTTTTTGCTCTTGATATTTTAACATCTTTTGTGTCAGATTTAGCTTCCTGGCTATTTTGTTCCTTCTTCTTTTGGTGTTTTTGGAAAAAGGCTTTAAAATTTCGGAAAAAGAAGTAAGTCTCTCTATTTCATTAATGTGATACTGCATATATATAAAAGATGGATAATCCATGCATGTGTGAAGATTGATTTGTCTATGTCAAGGATATAATAGAACAAAAAAAGCTTCATTCTGTTTAATTCCTTCTCTATTTTTTGTTTTTCAGTCTTAAGTAAATTATGCTCAATAAACTATGAAACATGCTTTTGTCTACTATAAATTCGTCAATCAAGTACAATATGATGCATCAAATTGAAGACAACCATGTCAATATGACTGTATTTTTTATCTATTTCATTATTCATCTACTCAATAGACTACACCTTGATAAACATAGAGCAGTAAATTAGTCACCTCCACATGTTAAGATTGACCAGTTTCAATTTTAGTATTTTACCTTAACTAAGCCACGTTGGAGTAAATTAAATTTAAAGAAAATGGTGAGTGCAAAAAATTTTAATAAGCACATATGAAAGAAGCTTTTGAAAATTCAGCTAGAGTGTCACCTCCTTGTATTTACTTAACAAGCTTTTGAAATCATTTCATGAACAAAGTTTCCCTGCCCGATCATTCTCATATTTTTAAAAATGTGCAAGAAGTATCGAAGACCTTGCTGTGATATTGTGACATACTACAGGTGGAATAATTGTCTATAGGTATGTAAATTATGCCCAATAAACTATGAAACAAGCTTGTGTCTATTATAAATAAATCAATCAAGTACAAGGAGATGCTTCCATCAAAATAAAATAAGTACAATGTGATGCTTCAAATTGAACCTAAATATCCTATCTTATCAAAAGAAAAAAAAGGCCAAAGTGTATAGACACCCGCTGAGTTTTAGGTTGGGTGCACATAACACCCCTGATTTTTCAATTTGTGCAAATAAGTCCCCTGAGTTTTCATTTAGGTGTAAATAACACCCTTATGTGCTACATTAGTGAGGGTATAATAGTAATTTTATAAAAAATCTAGGCCAAAGTCTTATTTTGGTCCCTCAAATTTGTTCAAAGTTCCGTTTTAGTCCCTCGTGTTTCTAAAAAGTTTCACCATTAGTCCCTCTCCAATTTTCATCCAATTTTTCCATTAAATAAAAGAAAAAATTGGTTTACATTCCCTAAAAGTTTTATTTTTCTGAATTAAGGTCCTTTGTTTTTATAAAGGGATCAAAGTGTAAGAAAAAATAAATAAATTGGAATTTGAAACAATTTTTCCCCAACAAAAGGGAACCCAGCCAAATCGTCTTCGTCTTCTTCACTCACAGCACAGTTCTTCTTCTTCTTCTTCTTCACTCAAAAACAGGTTGATGCTTCGCTTTCTCAGCGATTTCTCAGTAATTGGGAGAGTCGATTTCTCAGCGATGGCCAGATCTTGTATGCTTCGCATGATGCTTACTTCGCCTTCCTCATCGGAATCGACATCAAGGCTTGGAAATGGAATTAATGATTTTGAAATTCCTTTGTATATCCATTTTATTTCCGTTTCTGTTTCTAGATTTAGTTGTTGCTTTGGTTTTCAACAATGATTTCTCTAACCACATTTTATGATGGATATGTAGTTCTGTATATCAACTTGTTTCCTTTGGTTTTCTATTTTCCCTTTTTCTTTTTTACTTTGATTTTATTTCTTTAGAAATGTCTGATTGCTTTAGAAGGTGTTGTGATTTAGTTTGAAGACAAGTTGTTGGGATTTGAGGATCCATCGCCGGCGGCAAGTGAGGAAAGAAGATGAAGAATTGTGCTGTGAGTGAAGAAGACGATTTGGCTAGGTTCCCTTTTGTTGGGGGGCAAAATTGTTTCAAATTCCAATTTATTTATTTTTTCTCACACTTTGACCCCTTTATAAAAAAAGGACCTTAATTCAAAAAAATAAAACTTTTAGGGACTGTAAACTATTTTTTTCTTTTATTTAATGAAAAAAATTGGATGAAAATTGGAGAGGAACTAATGGTGAAACTTTTTAGAAACACGAGGGACTAAAATGGAAGTTTGAACAAACTTGAGGGATCAAATAAGACTTTGGCCAAGATATTTTATAAAATTACTATTATACCCTCACTGATGTAGCACATAAGGGTGTTATTTACACCTAATTGAAAACTCAGGGGTCCTATTTGCACAAATTGAAAACTCAAGGATATTATGTGCACTCAACCTAAAACTCAAGAGGTGTCTGTGTATTTTGGCGAAGTAAAAAGTCTCCTTTTGTTTTAATTTCAAGTTCTGTTTTCTCTTTTTCGTTTTCTATTCTTCAAAGAAAAAGAGGAAAAAAATATCATTTAACTTGATGAGTATCCTCTTACTGTAATTTATTCTTAGTTGTTAATTGTTTGAAGTGCATTGTATGCATGTTCCTTTTTACTGTAATACTGTCGTGTTGCCTGTATAGTATGCTTGTGATATTGGAAGCTTGTACTTGTATGTGGGCATATCACTAATTATAGAAGACATTTTAATCATAGTTGAATTCAATCGCATAATTTCTCATTTTGACACATATTATGTTCTTCTTTTTAAGATGGATAAATCTTGGATTTCTATGCCACGAAACACATCCCAATATGTGGCAGGGTTAGAAGGATTTTTAGACTTTGCCTATCAAAATTCATCTATCAATAGAAGAATAAAGTGTCCATGAAGCCATTGTGAGTTTAGAAATTTGGAGATTAGAGAAATGGTGCATGAGCACTTATAGCGTAGGCAATTTCCATTAAGATGTACTTCATGAATTTTTCATGGAGACAACAACGATATATCAAGAACTAGATAGATCACAAAATGATGATTGTAATAACCAAGATGATATGGTTATTGACGATTTAATGCAACATATGATCCATGATGCTTCTGGAACGCCAGGTAGGCCTCCTACAAGTGAAGCTCCAACTGTGTTTGCTAACTTGAAAGGCTAGTGCTTGAAGGGAGCCAATGTTAGAGTCAACAACAGAGGGATTTTAATGATTTAGTTCATGATTGCAATGAAGAATTGTATGAAGGGTGTTCAAAATACTCATAGTTGGCATTCCTCATTAAATTTTATCACATAAAGTGTCTATCTGGAATGATTGATAAGGTTATGACTATGATTTTGGAGTTATTGCAAGATGCTTTTGAGCATGCAAAGTTTCCAAAATCGTTTTATGAGGCAAAGAAAACAATCAACTTGATCAACATTTATTCAGAGATAGATATAGAGAAACAATTTTAGAAAATGGACTGTCAGATTATTAACAACTTGGTTAAAAAATTATGTGGTTATTGTTGATTTTGGTTAGATTTAAAAGTGGTTGCTCTTGTCTGAAATATATGTTATCCAAATTAAGTATAAGTTTTGATAATATAATATCGGAGGGATGCTGGAAACTAGCAGCCAAAGGCAGAGTTGGCCTCCGCCGGGCGGCCTACTCATGAAGGGCGCCCTACATATGTAGGGCGACCACCTCCTGCAAGGCGCCCATCCCTGCAAGGCGTCAACCACCATCACAAGCTCGGTATCTTCCGAGATACTTGTGCAATCCACGTCCGGAACTCACAGAATTCACCTAAGATTCTCCCAATATCTCGTCAAGAGATATTTTTCTCAAATCACAGAGCTAAATTGATTCTCCTAGAATTAGTAGGATATCCGATCCCCCGTATCAAGGACCTTCCTGGTCGCAGCCCACACTATAAAAGAGCTAAGGAAAATGTCATTTGAGGTAACTTCTCTAATTCAGTCTAGACTGATTACTCACAAATACTCTCTACTTAGGCATCAGAGGTGAATCGCGGGAAACCTCTCTACTGTTCATTGATTTTGCAAGAACTGACTACCGGAGTTCCTCACCGAACCAGGTAAATGTTGGGAAATCACAGAGGGAGCGCAGCGGAAGAAAATTAAAAATTTTGGACTAAAACGCAAATAAAAACTAAAAGCTAACTCTGTGATTCCTTCCAGGATCCACTAACTATGTTTATACCAGATTAGAAAGGATGTTTACCTAGTTTTGATCGGTGACCTATCGTATTCGCGAATTTGAGAAGTCCACAGAGTGTCCTTCCTCTACCAGTAATCCACACGAGCAGTTTGGCAGATGCCTAGGTGCTAGCCTCCTTCACTTCTTCCCAAGTGAAAACGGGAACTATATCTATG